>JAJOZX010006928.1:245000-249841 GCA_023014485.1 Bathynomus jamesi | reverse complement strand
TGAGAGATAAATTCACTGGTCACAAGTTTTGTCAAAGATATTTTTACTTGAACTATGTGTAATTTTTTACGATTACTAAAGAAAAAATTTTTCTATCACCCTTTTAGAGTGACACACGAATTTACATTACTTAGGATTTGAGTGAGAATAGAAGGGGGCGGGTCTGCCCCTTCCTCTTCCTCTGCTTATAAGTTGCTACACGTCACTGTTGACTTTCATTTGTCAGTTACTCATTTGATTTCACTCAGTGAACATCGTGCATTTTATTCGTGATTTTTCTTAATCATTTTTTGTGTCAGTGCGTTCGTATTGTTTCATGACAGAATGCCGCAAGTGTGTCAACCATCCAAACTGTTTCTGTTATGTGTGCAGAGAGTTAACACTTAAATTTCAAAGGCGAAATTTCACCCCTCTCGTCAAAAAGCATACGAACTTTATTTTGGTTGCCAGTAGGGGATCAAACAAGACGTGGGCCACCTCATGTATGCTGTATTACGTGTTTAAGACTTCTGACAGGCTGACTAAATGGGTCTCGTCAAATGCCGTTTGCTGTTCCGATGATATGGAGAGAGCCGAAAGACTATTTAACGGATTGTTATTTCTGCTTAACAAATATACTAGGCATTACTGTGAAATCTAAACATATGGTACAATATGGTACATATGGTACTTTTATAGACAACTCGGCAGTAAAACCAGACATAGTAGTGGGTGACAAGAGGGAAAGAGGTGCCTTACTTGTTGAAGTCAGTGTCCCAAACGACTACGGCCTTAATAGAGCGGAAAGGGAGAAAATCACCAAATATCAGGCGCTTATCTACGACATAAAGAGAAACTGGAGATTGAAAGAAGCTGCCATTTTCCCCATCATAGTTGGGGCAACAGGTATGATGAAGAAGAACCTACCAACTTCCCTGAATTCAATCCCCGGACATCCCCAGCCCATAGAAATCGAAACAGGGGCATTAAAAGGAACGGTCACCCTCCTTAAACTAACGCTAGGCCAAGTTCAGATATAGTTGAAGTTTTTGGCTTCGGGTGGAAGCCCCACTTCCAGCTATAAAAATATCATAAAGGGTATAAACCAAAAGTGGACATTATGAAAAAAGGACAAACAATCAACTCAGAGGGATATATTGCTACCCTACAGAGACTCCAGAGACATATAAAGCGAGTTCGACCTGAGAGAAAACTGGAAGACGTCCTTCTTTTGCACAATAATGCAAGACCACACAGCAGTTTGCAAACAAGAGAAACCATTACAAAAATGCGCTTGACTGTGTTACCCCACCCTCCATACAGCCAGGATCTGGCACCTTCAGACTTCCATTTGTTTGGGCCAATGAAGGATGCTATTCGTGGAAGAAAGTTTCAGAGTGACAATGAGGTTGTTGAGAAGGATAAGAGGTGGCTCCAGCGAAACCCAGCGGACTTTTACCAGCTTTTACCTCCTCGAGGTGGAGGAGAGCCGTAGAAGAGGGGGAGACTATGTGGAAAAATAAAAACTTGTAAAAAAGGTATATAACTATTTGTGTACAAAATTTCTGAAACTTACAAGGAAACTTGGGAAGAAAAAAAAAGGTGGGGCAAAATATGTTGTCCCCCCTCGTATATATGTATATATATATATATTAGGATGGACCATAACTATATAGGGGAAATGTTTTTCTAATATTTCCAGCTCCCACCCACTGAAGTTGTGAGGTTCTATGAGAAAATGTTGCCGGTAAATTTTCGTTTCCATCAGTTCATATTTAGGGGTCGCTTACGAGTTTCAAAATTTATCCTTCTATCACTGTAATAGGTATTATATGGTATGCATTACAGCCCGACCACCTCTGGATCCGCCCCCATCCACGAGCTGATGGATGAGTACTATCCGTTCTACGACGGGAGTGTCATGGTTGGCAACCACTCATTGTTGCCCAGTCAAAGAGCAGATACTGCAGCTCTTCCTCTTCTTTGGTGTGGCGGCCGCTGTACTGTTGGACGAGGGCCACAGCTCGCTCGGCGTGGTCATTCACCACCCTGAGGTTTTCCACAACCTTAAGCGCTGCCTAAAACTCCTCCATTTTTTCTCATTCATCTGGATCTTTGTTTAAGAAACCTGCAGACAATTGCGGTCGTTCGAATTGCAGTCGCTCTCCTGCTGCGCTATACAGAGGTTCGGCTGATAGTCAGTTCTTCGAGGTTTAGGCCAAGGCTGCGAGCTCTTTCCGATAAAATGTAAAGCGCCATCCGGTCACTCACCCCGTCCTGTCCAGGGCTGAAGATAATTCTGAGTTGAAAATATTCTTGGTCTGGCGTGTTCTTTTTTGGGGGTGGGGGGTTGGAGAAGGACATCCTCCAGTGGCTCCCTGAAGAAACTCGTCATCGGCAGAACTTGAAGAAGCAAGTTCGGCTGTTTGGGATGTCGAGGCTTGCTTTTCGACTGCTTTCCTCTTTCGGACGTCTTCCTCTGCTTTCCGCTTTGCAACCTTCTGCTCCTTCTCCGCCAATATTTTGTCGACGGAGCCCATTGTGCGAGAAGGAAATCGCGATCTTCTTGAAACTGGATCATCTGGAGAGCGTTTCCATGTGCAATGTCGAACAAATTGTTCAGGGTGCGTTTGAAAGACTTCTCCTCTTGAACTTGTTTTAGATTTCGTCTTCCCTTGTTCTTTTTCAAAGCCTGCCACTCTTTGAACAAGACCAAAATCTTCTCCAAACAGTGGTCCTTCCGGCGTGTTGGTATACGGGCTCTTTCCCAAAATGAGAAAACTTCGTCCAGCACTTCTTCGGCACTTTGTTTGGTGTCTTTTTTATTCACATGATGGTGCAAAAAAACATCTAGGATCTGGCCATTTGAAGGCAGTTCACTGCCTAAAATCTTTTGGTCCAGTTTGTCAAACAAGTAAAAACCACGTGTTTTTTACATGACCGTCAACGTAAGTAAATGTAACCAATATAACCCAATGTATGGTATACCAATATCAACTAAAAATCTATTTCATATAGCTATATTTAACACTCCAACCTGTGAAAGAGCAGAAAACGGCATTAATTAGCAACTGTAAGGTCAAACAATGAACTCAGAGGCATATATTGCTACCCTACAGGGACTCCAGAGACGTATAAAGCGAGTTCGACCGGAGAGAAAACTGGGAGACCTTAGTAGTATGGGCGAAAAAGGTTAGAGTACAATTCAATGATGCAATGTTGCAATGAATGCCAGTGCCAACCCCCTCCCCCCTTGTTGCAAGACTCCCATCCCCAGTGCCAACCCCAGGGTGCAAAAAAAAAAAGAAAGGGGGAGGGGAACTCCCCCAGCAAGCCGGGGGAAGTCCACCTGACCTCTTTGGGGAGAATGTGGGACGGCCTCACCCCCAAAAGGGGTATACCTAACTTCAGAGAGAGAGGAAGAGAGAGAGGAAGAGACCATCCAGCTTCCGCGAGAGGCAGAAGCTCAATGAGTGATCATGGTATCAACACGACTTAGAACTCAAAATCCGCCAGTTGGCATAGAAGCCAGTGCCTCCAGGCATTATTAGCCAGTTGGCACAGTGTATACATCGCCTGAACACCCAAGAAGCGCACACAAACGCACATAGATCCCCTATTATTACACAGACAGCTATATATACTAATTATTTATTTATAGATGAGTTTCCAGAGAGAGAGAGAGAGAGAGAAAGAGAGTGAGAGAGGCGTCTATTTACTTTTGTCATTCATCTCATATAAAATTACTTCAAAATCAGCATTTCTTTTTATTCCAAGAAAGCCAAAAATGCCCGAATTGTTCATTCTGCCGAAGGTCAAGCTTTTCACTCACCTTAGACCTACAGTTTAACGGGAATCCGGACCACTAGCACCCAGCGTCTTAACTACTAGGTCACCCAGGGTATCCATTTTATCTACCAACCAATTGTGCGGAATGATGATCGTTTACCGCGCGCCGGCTGCACCTAGGTGGGACTTTGAATGAAAAGCAATTGGCTGAAAATACAAGCAATATAATGTACCACACATTTTATATATATATATACACATTCTTAAATAACTACAGGAAAAATTTTATATTAAGCAATAAACATTTCAACTAAGCTCGCCGAAAGCGTCTATTTACCTCTGCCATTCCTTTCTATATACCTTCTATATTTTGTGTGTGTGTGAGAGAGAGAGAGAGAGAGAGAGAGAGAGAGAGAGAGAGAGAGAGAGAGAGAGAGAGAGAGAGAGAGAGAGGCGTCTATTTACTTTTGTCAATCATCTCTTATATAAGAAGCGGTTCTCGTTTTCGTACAATTTTTGATCCATTTTAATATTCATTCGTTTGATTTGAGAAATCCATATATACACATTTACAATAAATTTCCCATGTGAAACAAGGTTTAATGACACGCAATAGATATACTGAACCGCATATTAAATTTGGTAATAAACAATTAATCTCATAGAATAATATTCAGGAATCCTTTCTATATACTTTTATATTATTTTTATAAAGATATTCCCGCCAATTCAAAATTAATTAACTGTTAATTTTTATAAAAGAAAAGTAAAATACATTTACATTAAATTGTCTTCGCATCCCAACCAAGACAGACATCTAAAGATTTTTTCAAAATTAACACACACACACACACACACAGACACACACACACACACAGCACGATTTCCCCATATGAAAACACCCCAATGTAGGAAATGTTTATTATAGCGACCATCAAAATAAGGCAAATATCTGGTGCTTCAATTAAGCTTTATTATTATTAACGGGTCACAGAAATTTCCTACACAACTGAAACAATGAACTGAATAACCTTTATCATCCTCTATATATACATTATTAAGAATTATTATTA
>JAJOZX010006928.1:90000-240000 GCA_023014485.1 Bathynomus jamesi | reverse complement strand
TATTTTGCGATGAAAGTGTCCTTTAAAAGTAAATTTTATTGCGCACTTGTTTCTCATAACTTAAAAATTTATAGGAAGTTCTACAGGTAGGGTTTCAGAATTGCCAAAACTTAAAAAAATTGCCTGCGGTCCCGGGTTCGAGACCCAGTGCTGACAGACGGTGCGTAGCACACTCAGCTAAATTTTCTTTTGACCCGGTCAGGTTAGTTGCATGCTGTTTATTATCTGCTCCTTCGTGGCTATTTCGTCATATATATATATATATTATATATATATATATATATGGTGTGGAAGAGATAATACATTTTTAACTCGTTGTAGTAATGTCTAATTAAGCATTAAATGTTTTGTTTATAAGAATTTAATAATGTTCAAGTAAATGTTTTTTTAATAAGAGTGTAGTAATGTCAAATTAAGAATTAAATGTTTGTTTATAAGAATTTAAGAATGTTTAATTAAATGTTTTGTTATAATAAGAAATTAAAAATATAAAAATACAAATTGGCAACACCTGAAAAATGGGCCCAGGGACGAGAGAGAAATGCCCAAAAATGGCAGTTATCGGAGGGCCTTTGTCCTAATAAGGTGGGTTTTTTTTGTATTACAATGTTTTTGTAAATTTAGAATATCCTTTTGTCTCTCTCCGACTGAAATGTTAACGTTAATTCCCCCCTCGCATTGCCCCGTTTATCTAAAAGTGTTTCGGTATAAATAAAAGTAAGTAAAGTGTAATTAAGTGTATAATTAATCCCCCGTCTCCCTCGCCTTGTTCAAATTATAATGGCGCCCACCGGCTCAACTATCAGCCGCGTCCGTATAAAAACGCAGAGAAAACAAGTGATAAATAGAAAGAAAGGAAAAGTATTGATTATAAAAGAGAAGGAATGGGAATAACTACATATTTACATTTTGTTGTAAAATGTTTCATAGTGGGAATCATCAATTATAGGTTAGTATGCATTAGTACTGAGCTAGGCAGGGACTCGATGCGTAGCATACCGAGCTAATCTTACTTTAGAGCCAAGTTAGGATATCTGCTTTGTGTTTATTTCCTTTCCTTGTGAACAGACGTGTTTTATCGAGTGTACAGTGTTATCAATTGAATAAGTGGTTTCGTTGAGGTGTCTTTAAAAAAAAATATTGTTTGGTGCATTCTTAACTAAATTACTTCGTGTTACTAATCATTCATTAAGGAATATATTTCATCTATTGACTTTATTCAGTACTATATTATTTGATCAAACTAAGGATACTGCACGTGGCTTGCCTTGTTTGTTTTTCAAATCTATCAGAAAACGAGGAGTCACAAGGTTCATTTTCCCTTCCTTAGGGAGGTCAGGTAGAGTGTGGTCACACACCGTGGGAAAAAAGGAAAAAAGTCGGGTCGAATCGCGGACAGATAAGTACTACTAATACTCTTTCTTTTACAGATCTTTTCGTCAGTAGCTTAATTATATATTCATTTAGTATAAATTTGTGTTACAAGAATCTGTTTCTGCGTTTCAGGAACATTTTTGCGGGTTTGCTCAAGTGACGGTGCAATAAGCACGCGGTAGACCTACGTTGTAATTTATTAATATCCAAGCGCTCGTTTTTTTTATTTTTATTTTAACTAATTAAGAGCATGGCAGCCCTGTCAAGTACTTGCAGTCGCTGTGAAGGGAAATTTGCCGCTTACGCGTTTACAATGGCTAATAATAATGAACAGTTACTTTGCAGGTGGTGCTCAAGCATGGAAGTACTGAGGAACGAGTTAGAACGTGAGACGGAGGCCAGAGTTAGGCTTGAAGAAAGCGTGATGCTCCTGACGGCCAAATTAGAATCCCTTGAGACTCCAGTTACGACCCCTCCTGCCTCAGTTTCTACTAATAATATAAATAGTACTAATAGCCTTCTCTCTTCCCCTAGTTCCCAACCCTTCGTTCGAGTGCGTAATGGAGCCCCATTGAGAAAACCTAAGACTTGTCTACCAGTAATAACAAACAATAAGTTACTGCTACCCTGGTGCAAAGGTGGAGGATATAACTAATCGTGTTGACCATTTTACAGACGGTACCGCCGAGGACACAACGTATGTTATTCTTGTCGGTACTAGAATGTAATTCTTGATCGGAAGAACTGCTGGATAGGTACAGGGACTTACTAGAGCGATTAAAGTAAAAAACTAATAAGATTGTTTTAACAGGTATACTTCCTCGAATTATCCAACATAACGATTTCTACAACAAGGCGACCTATATTAACAATAACCTAAAGTCTCTTTGCCAATTGGAAGGAGTGCATTTTGCGAATTTTTAGAACAATTTCTACGGCAGGAGGGACTTGTTCCTCGGAGATGGACTTCATCTTAATGACGTTGGAGCTGCGCGTTTAGGAAGACTATTTCATAATACTGTTTCTTCTTTTCAGGCTGCCGTAACTCAAACGCTCCCAGCGTAAATTCCACAAATTTCCCCTGCGCTCGCGAAGGTGTCGCAATTACAAACAATTTGAAGGTTCTATCCTTAAATGCTCGTACCTTACGAAATAAAATAAACGAATTTTTTTCTTTAATTGCTTGTAAAGACTTTGATTTAATTGCGATAAATGAATCGTGGCTTAGCACTGAAACACGTGACTTTGTAGGGGAGTATCAAATTAGAGGTTATAGACTTTTTGTTAGAAAGAGAATAGGTAGGCGAGGAGGCGATGTTATGTTGTATATCAAAGATAATATTGCGAACGTTATAGAAGTAAAGCACACAATTCCAGAACCAATAGATTCGACTATAGCAGAACTTAAATTGAACGATTTCAAACTTGTTGTTGCGATTATATATAGGCCCCCTAATCAAACAGTTGATACGGACGAAGCGTTATATCGTGAAATAAAGAGAATAATAGGGAGTGAGCAGGCTTTAGTTATGGGTGACTTTAATTGCGCCAACGTGAATTACGATACAAAGCAGGGAGACGCGGAAGGTAATCGTTTAGTTAATTTTCTCGAGGATAGCTTTCTTATTCAAAAGGTTGGGGAACCTATGAGGTTGGATAGTATTTTAGATTTAGTAATAACTACGGATGATAGGCCAATTGCTGATCTTCAAGTAATAGAACCGTTAAGCAATAGCGATCACAATATGGTAGAGTTTGTCCTCTCAGTAAGTCACTCGAAACCAGCTAACTCGACTAAAATCCCTAACTTCCAGCACGCAGACTTTTGTAAATTTCGAAATAAATTGTCACACGTCAATTGGGAAAACGTAATGGGGAACTCCAACGCAAAACTAATGTGAGAATCGTTTGAAACAGTATTTAGGACTATAAATGAGGAATGTGTACCGTACAAAATTAAGCGTGCGAAAGTAAATAACAAGTCCTTGTGGTTTACTTCTAGAGTAGGAGACATTATAAAGAGTAGAGATAGGGCTTATAGGCTACATAAGTGCGATAAAGACAATTTGTGGTTCGAAACAACTACATATCTCTAAGGCGTGAAACGAAAAGTGTGATAAAAAAGTCCAAGCGCGAATTTGAAATCTCCATAGCTCGTGACGGTAAAGAAAACCCCAAGAGATTCTTTCAATACGTCAACAATAGAAATCCAGTAAAAAGTGTCTTGGGGCCGTTGAAAAATGTTAACGGAGATCTAGTTTCTGAAGACAAGGAAATGGCTACCTTCCTAAACGAATTCATTACGTCAGTTTTTACTATAGAAGATGTAACGAATATCCCTACGGTAATATTTTGGATAATATTGTGGTTAGTGAATGGGAGGTAATACGCTATATTGATAAAATGAAAACGCGTAAATCACCGGGGCCGGATTCCATATATCCCATACAACTAAAAGAATTAAAAGATAGCATTGTTTTGCTGCTAACAAAGATTTTTAATGCGTCTATTTCTGAGGGGTGCGTACCAGATAATTTCAAGTTAGAAAACGTAACACCTATCTTTAAGAAAGGCGATAAAGGTGAGGCGGGAAATTATAGGCCAATCAGTTTAACGTCTGTTGTAGGTAAGCTACTGGAATCAATAATTAGGGATCGTATAGTCGAACACTTAGAATTTCATAATTTAGTTAGAAATACGCAGCACGGTTTGAGGCGAAACAAATCTTGCTTAACTAATCTTTTAGATTTTTTCAAAGCGTGGTTGACGTTTACGATAGTCATCGGGCGCTTGATGTAGTGTATTTAGATTTTCAAAAAGCGTTTGACACGGTACCGCAAAAAAGACTCATTGAGAAAACTAAGACTCATGGAATCAAGGGTGTAGTAATAAATTGGATAGAAGAGTGGTTGCGAGATAGGAAACAGAGGGTGGTCGTTGATGGAGTGGAGTCGTGTTGGGCTAATGTAGCGAGTGGCGTTCCTCAGGGTTCTGTATTGGGCCCCTTGCTTTTTCTTATATATATTAGCGATTTAGATGTCGGCCTAGTCAGTACAGTTTCAAAGTTTGCGGATGACACGAAGCTGGGTGGTAGGGCGATTAATGACGAAGATAGAGGTAAAATCAAGTGCAAATTTTTAAATATAGGTTCGCGTAACGGTAATTTTGCATATAGTATGTCTGGGAAAGAGTTGATAAGCGTAGAGCAGGAAAAAGATTTAGGAGTTATAGTCACTGGTGATTTAAAAGTAGCGAAACAAAGTACAGCAGCGGTCAATAAAGCGAACAAAGTGTTAGGTTTTATAGCTCAGAATTTTTAGTACAAATCGCGCGATATCATAGTTCCTCTTTAGAAATCATTAGTTAGACCCCATTTGGAGTACGCGATCCAATCTTGGAATCCGCATATGCAAAAGGTATAGACAAAATCGAAAGAGTTCAAAGACGAGCAACTAAGATGATTCCGTCGCTTAGGTCAAAGTCGTACGAGGATAGGCTGAAATTGACTACACTCAAGACTAGGAGGCTAAGGGGTGATCTAATCCAGGTTTTCAAAATTATGAATGGGTTCGATAACGGAGACAGAGATAGCTTTTTCGAAATATTTCAATATAATAGGACTAGAAATAACGGGTGTAAATTGAGAAGTCGAAGGTTCGAGACAGCAGTTGCCAAAAACTTTTTTACGCATAGAATAGTAAATAGCTGGAATAGTTTGCCGGTAGAAGTAATTAGTAGCACTTCTATAAATATGTTTAAAAATCGATTAGACGCATATGTTGATAGATTGAGTATTGTTTAAGGTAATGAAATTAAGGGTTGGATAAGATAGATTTTGATTCTCTTTTCATTAAAGATCACAATAACCAGACTAGAGGTCATAGTATGAAATTATTTAAGCCAAGATGTAGAACAAATTTAAGAAAACATAGCTTTACATGTGTTGTGGGATACAGGGAGGCAGCATCTTCGATTAGGGGATACTCTCTGTCCTTACACACTCCATTTAAAGAGATTCCTCTGCCAAGCGGTAACCCCCATAGTACTGTAAGGTATTGAAAAACTCATGATCTTCACTTGCCCCACAAACACCTTTAAATGGGAGACCCCTATTGGGTGCACACACATTTCTAAATTACTGTACAGTAGGGTGGCCCACTTTTCAATTTTTTTTGAAAAGTATAGATGATCGTGGTTTTTCTCATTATTTGGCACTATACTAGCACATTGGTACCATTTTTACAAAAATTGATCAAAATTTAGGGGTCTCGCATCGACCTTGAAATTACGTTTTTTTTTTTAAATGTGTACTTTTTAACTTTTTACTGAATCAAGATAAATCATTAAGTAGGGATGTTTTCTGAATCCTCTTAATGAGAGAAGTCGTTTGGTGTGCCTGCCAATGTCATACGACTAACGGTTTAATGGTTGTGCCTGTATACAGGTAATACCAATGTGCTAGTATAGTGCCAAATAATGGGAAAAACCACGATCACCTATACTTTTCAAAAAAATGAGTCACCATACCCGGGCGGAATGTATAATGTATATAGGTAATTAGAAAATGCACTATGCCTGTGCCAGGTACCTAACCTATTTCTTTTTTTGCAGATCATAACATTTTGAAATTCTGTCTGAGTTCCTCATCCTTTGTCATGGACAAATCGATGGCAACCATAACTGGAAGAACTCTTGAAGCTACAAATAGAGAGTCATCAAAAGGAAAGGCGAAAATAACATCGCTACCTTCTCTAAGATCGGCCTCGGAAATTTTTTTAGTTGGCCAACCGTCGTCCTCCATCAGTGGTAGCAAATTGCCAACAACAAGGTAGGTTTTGCAATACTTCTTCAGTGTTATCCAGTACACTGCTAACAGGAGAGACGCATTCAAAGAAACCGTAAACAACGTCTTAAAGTTTTGGAACATGGCCCGCATTAAAACAATCACAAAGCTCAACTGCGAACGGAAGCTAGAGGCATTGTGGAAAGAGTGGCACTTACTCCAAAAGAGCAGAAAACGAGAAACTGACGCCGGAGGAAAACGGCAGAAGTTTTCGGACAGTGTGGACAAGCTGTGGGATATCGGAGCATCTGACGCTGTCGAAGATATAAAGAAGAATCGACTGCTGTCCGACAAGGACAAGAAAGAAGACATTGACTTCTACCTCGATCAACGTGGTCTTCGGGTAGCAACGATGAGCGGGAACGATAAAGTTTTCGCTGTAAAAAGAAAGCTACAGGAAGGAAGAAAACGTCCTCGCCAGGAGCCGCAAACCTCAAAGTGTGCATACGAAACCGGAGATGAGGCCATGGAGAATGATGATACTGGCATGTCAGGAGAGTCGGAGACAGAACTAGCGTTCCCCCTGCCGAAAGAGCCAAGTGTGTCTGTCAATCTTCCTCGCCGCATCCTTAATGCACCTGCTGTCATGGAAGTGGCTGATCGTTTCCGCATGTCCAATAATCAGGTGCGTATTGTGTATATTATTCATCGATAGCGTCAGTTTTAAAGTGTCCCGTAACCCACATGTATTCTTGACAGTTTCCTTTCCACTTTCCATTCTCTACATAGGTAGTAAGCATTGTGGCTGCTATCACACGTTCGGCGGATCCACCAGCAGACCTCAATCAGTTCAGCATCTCGAAAGAAACGGCTCGCCGGGGAAGAGTGTCACATCGCCGTGAAGTGGCGACTGCTGTGAAGGACTCCTTCACGCCACCGAGGCACACTGTTGTCCACTGGAATGGCAAAATGGTCAAGGTCAGTTGATTAAGTTTTCATAGCTATCAATTTAGTAATGAGATTCATGAAGCATAATGTCAATTAAAAAGAGAACTGAATGTGAACAAAAATAGGTTACTTTACAACCATGAAATTGAAATATATGGCATGTGTTTCAGAACTTCCTTGGAACGGCGGAGCACAGAGGGACAACGTTGCAGCCAGTGACGTGTGATAGTGGTCAATACAATGCAAAAGTGATTGTTTAAGTTATTGTTTCTTTCTTCCTTATTTTTCTGCTATTTGCTGATTTTTTGAAAAGTATAGGTGATCATGGTTTTTCCCATTATTTGGCACTATACTAGTACATTGGTATTACCTGTATACGGGCACAACTTTTAAACCGTTAGTCGTATGACATTGGAAGGCACACCAAACGACTTCTCTCATCAACAGGATTCAGAAAACATCCCTACTTAATGATTTATCTTGATTCAGTAAAAAGTTAAAAAGTACGCATTTTTAAAAAAAAATCATAATTTCAAGGTCGATGCGAGACCACTAAATATTGGTCAATTTTTGTAAAAATGGTACCAATGTGCTAGTATAGTGCCAAATAATGGGAAAAACTACGATAACCTATACTTTTAAAAAAAATTGAAAAGTGGGCCACCCTACTGTACAGTCTTTACAGCCACACCTACACTTTTCCTCCTAAATATATATATATATTGTATTGGTTGTAAATTGTGACTTGGTCCGCAATTGATATGGACCGTGACTTATTTTTGGTTGGCAAGGTACTGGTATTGATGGATACCGTAATGAAATTGACTAGATTCTTTGGATCTGATATATTTGCATGTCGGTTATAAATAGATATAGAGTGTAACATATTTGTGGATAGTAGTCTATTATGACTTGATCCTCTGGATCCAGAGATTCTATCTTTAGTTTTAAATTGATAATTAATTAGTTTTAAATTGATAATTATTTAGTTTTGTAAAAATTAGTTGTTGCCAATGTACAGGCAGTTTTTACATAGTGGAGCCACCTCGATGGGCCGAAATGGCCCCTAATGTGCCCACTATAAAAATTTCATATGTTCTACGTTCTTTGTGGTTCGGAATCACGTAAAATTGTAGGTCCCCTCCGCCACCACGGAGGACATGCACAATACACAATTACGAACACAGTTAGGAAGACCAGCCATGAGTGGATCCTAGGGTCTTTGTTGGTCTGAAACATTATAACATTATAACATTATTATTTGATCCCGGCATCCTAATCGACATTTTATCTTATTGTGACTGTCTCTTCCTATATATATATATATATATATATATATATATATATATATATATATATATATATATATATATATGGATGTATGTGCTGACAACCTGTCCCGGGATCGATACCCGGTGCTGGCAGATGATGCGTAGCACATCCAGCTAATCTTACTTTTGAGCCCAGTTAGGATATCTGCTTTGTGATTAATATTTTCCCCGGGTGCCCTAATCGGCATTTTCTCTTATTGTAACTCTCTCTTCCCACATATATATATATATATATATATATATATATATGTAGCGGATCGACAAGAAATAGACCAACAAATAGACAGAAATACTTTCCTTCCACGCTACCATCAAACAGTCTTGGAACACACGTGGGCAAACAAACAATGGAAAGTCTGTTTCTTCCCAAAAGGCGCGAATGTAAGCCTTTATCAACTAAAGGACGCGCGGACAAAGCGTCTTAAGATTTGGTGCGAAGTCCTACGTCACAGGAACTACGTATAAAAGCGAGCACCCACTCTCACTCCTCCTCACTTCGTAGCGCTTCCATTTCGTTAGACTACTCTGTACGATACCATCTCTTCAACCGCCTACCGGCTTCGGCCGGAGGCGAGGCCTGCTGCTTCCTTCAAGGCCTACAATTTATCATCAAGTAAGATCTACAGACCGCCTGCAGAAGCAATCCTTCGAGGCCCAACGGGAATCGCTTCGGGCCTGCGGTTTGCCGGGTCGGCCTTCAAGTTTCTCCACATTCCTCGAGATATATTCAGTACCACAGTCCTACGCCTGCAAGATCATAAGGCCAGCATGCACCTCGAGAAGTAACATCACCTCAGGCCTCCACGAAGCCTACATCCATCATCTCAAGAGGCTTAACGGACAACGACAACTCGAATCTGCGTTAAATGGTTCGTCTTCAACCCGCCTTCAACAAGGTTACATCGTCCTAAGATAAGTACCTCCTATCCTAAGTACTCTTGTGAAGCCTACATTAGCCTACCGCCGATCGGTAGGCTATACTCCCAAAGTGTGTAATCACGCATTCCAACTGACTCTCGTGAAAGAACGCAGTAGGCCTGTTCTCCAATTCAAGTGTCATTTCAATACCGTAATTCCACGTATCATCCGTCATTATGTTCAATTCATATATTTGTGTGTTAACTAAATATTCTCTTGACGTAATCATTTAACATCAAATAATGTTCTTATATATAAATGATATTTGGTCAAGCATTTCAATCCATTATTATTAGGCCGCATCAATTATTCATTGTGCATCCATGCAATCATTTAGCCTACTTAACTATTGTCATGTTTTCCATTCAATGTACCAAACGCACGTGCATTCTTTATATCATTTACTAGGCCCATTCAATGTTCCATGTCGCATGCTATTTACATACCATCAACGTGTACATCATTTATTATGTGTGAATTAAGCTATTAACATTTCATCTTATTAGCTAAGTCTATGTCATAAGCATAACGTAAAACTACCAATTAATTACTGTCAATTCTTTGTTATATCACAGTGAATAAATAACGGCTTTATTTTCATAATAAACTACAAAACCCATAAGGTGTCTTTTATAACCTTAACATTAATTTGCTTGGGTGTAAACCAAGCTGGTGACTTCGCTGCCTTTTCGGTCACTTCCAATGGTATGGTGGGCCTAATCAAATAACCACTTCTTCCAATCGGTGATACTGTATGACAATAGAAATTATTAACCCAGCCTTTCATTAATAAGCAATCAGTCATTGCATCAATTAATTATTGCATACAATTAAATCATTATCACCTTACACGGTTAAAACTAGGTCCACTATAAATTGGTGTAACCCCGGAGTGACTCGAACTTATTTTACGTTATTTATTCACAGTGATCCTTGTGCTTAGTTATTACTGACCATTTCATTTTCTGCAGACATATCAAATAATTTCTATGTACGTACGGTATTCATAAATTCAGTGAAATTAACTTGGCCTACTTGCGAACAGTGATATTCGTTTCGCGCGGTACTTTATTAACTAATGCCTTACTGTCTCGCGGTCATGTGCCGTCGCACAATCACCGCAACTTTCAAATTCCCGAGTGCGTCCCCCTGAGTCGAGTCTCACTGCCTCCTGACGGCAGGGGCGCGGCGACCCCTTGGAGAAGCCACCATTGGCATTGGGTCCTGCTCCGCCGTCAAACGGATCGTGGAGGGACTCACGAAAATCATCACCGAACATCTCAGGACAACACTCACCTCCTACCGTCCAGCGCTGCAGTCAGTCCCAAATTCGTTTCAAACGGCGCATTCTTTCGTCACCACCTCGTCCAAAAATATTCAACGGTCCCGTCTCGGCCGTTGTACGGTAAATCATTTGGCGATAAATCTGGTGACGCGCCTCATTGCATCAGCGAATTTTTTTCCGCAAGCACGACGGGTTTCCCTTCCCAATCCCTACGGGAAGGCCTAAAAAGAAAGCATTCTTTAAGTCAACGAGCAGAGCGCACACATGCATCCACGCAACAAAAGGGCAAACTGCAAAACAGACACTTCAGGCACAGGGTTGGCGATCCCCTGCCTTCATCAACTGTCTCTTTGCATCATTCCGTGGATTACTTCCTGCTGCTCGTGGACTCGAACGACGTTTCTTTTTCTCCCTTCGGCAGGAGCGACTTCGACGACAACAGCCACACGACGAGTTACGGGCACAGCATTCGAACTCAAACACACAGTTCCCCCGGCCCCTCTCGTTTCCTTCGTCCGCTCTTCATTGCTCCGCATTCCTGCCGAAGCCCAATCCCTGCGGCAGGAGCGACCTCAACGAGAACAACCACACGACGAGTTACGGGCAGAGCATTCGAACTCAACACAGTCTCCCCTGCCCCTCTCGTTTCCTCCGTTCGCTCCTCACTGTCCCCCATTCCTGCCGTACCCCAACCCCACTCCCCTGCGGAACCCCCACCCCATACAACAGCGCCTCCTCTTCCGAGCATCTCCCCGTTCCGAGACGACCCTTCATTCCTTCCTGCGTCAGGAATTCCACGACATACCAGGCCAAGCGTCAAATCTCGGAGTGGCCTCATCAGGTCTCCCAACAGAATGGTATTTCTTCTTAGTATCGTTCCTTCGTCTCTGAGAGGGAACTACTTGTAGCGGATCGACAAGAAATAGACCAACAAATAGACAAAGTTTCGTACCTGAAAGGTGTTATGGACGAAACAAGGGCGGACATCGCATACCTCACAGAAACACATCTTAAAGACTGCCAAGGAAACTGCGATAACTCCGATAATTGCATATCGATGGATTCAACTTACGAAGAGCGGATAGAACAGCGAGACGTAAAGGTGGTTGTGCTATTTATTTACATGAAAGGCATATGACAGAGACAGTAATAAGTAAATCCAACAGTTTCGTGGAAACCCTTGCAATGAAAACAGAGAAACTAAACGTGGTACTGATAGTCATCTATAGACATCCAAACTCTCCAAATGAAAAATTTTCCGATGCCATTGAGGATATCATAACCCTAATAAAGTCTGTAAACTCTCCATCCCCTAATATACTCTGTGGCGATTTTAATTTCTCATTTATAAAATACAAAAAGGTGGGTAGAAATATATTTATACAGCAAGATAATGGGGGCACAAGAGAGGACCAGGAGCAAGCAAGAATGCTGATGGCTCTCACAAACGAGTTTATGCTGACACAGGAGATAACATAAAATATCAGGAAAAATAACTGCCCTAATGTTACGTTATTGATGATACGATTAAATGTCTTTAATGTTGTGTTGATGTTTATGATGGTTGTGCTGTTTAATGTGGTGAATTATTCCTCGGTCTGTATTTTGAACTGTTGACTTGTTTTGTCTTTTATTATCAATAGGCTGCATTATTTTTGCAAAATATTTGAAGATAAACTAAATATTTTAGCTGTAGTAACATCTAGACTGATAAGCAAGATATATGAAGATGAAGCCATATTTTTATTTTAAACCGCATAATGACAGATCTGATGTTATCATGATCTGGCGAGTTAACTAAAAATGGAAATTGAAATATACATTTTATTATGAATTATAATCAAACATGCGTATGAGCAAAAATTAAATGTTTAAGATTTAAAATTAAACGTTAAGGAAGACATGACTTCATCTTTTCCAACGAAGTGAGAATGTGTAGAGAAAACGAACATTGCAGAATTTAACAAGATTACATTATTAAGCTAAATCTAAAAAAATTATTAAGTAATTTAAAACGAAATAATTCACCAATTATTCAGCAGAAATAAAATAGAAAGCGAATTAAAAATTTTATCCAAACTTCGTCAGCGATATGCGAATTTGGACTCTATACGTGAAAATGAATATAAGAATTATATAAATATAAGGATTATATTCATATAAGGATTATATAAATGAATGAATTATATAAATATACGAATTATATGAATGAATATAAGCCTATATGAATAGAGAATTTATTCATTGTTCATTTTTATGTATATATAAAATATAATATATACTGTGTCTGTCAAAAATATATACTGTGTCTGTCAAAAAAACTAAGCCAATTTGAAATCTCTATAAAATGCACAATTTGATAGAGATTTCAAATATTCTTTACACTAAATAAATAAAAGGCTCATAAATAATCTGATAATTTTATAACTTTATTTTAAATATTTTAGGAGTTATGCGGTTATTTCTACAGATTGCTAAAATTTCAGTTTTTCTCATTATGTAATTTTTTTTTTTTTTCTTTTTCAGAATTTGTTTAGATTTAAAATTTTTCGTGAATACCTCTAAATATGCCATTCTCACATGAAGATAAAATAATTATA
The DNA here is from genome assembly GCA_023014485.1 of Bathynomus jamesi. Lineage (NCBI taxonomy): Eukaryota > Metazoa > Arthropoda > Malacostraca > Isopoda > Cirolanidae > Bathynomus > Bathynomus jamesi. Next base: position 226,761 of record JAJOZX010006928.1, on the reverse strand, counting down.
AAGCATTATAGAGTTGAAAAAGGTTATAGTGCAAGGAAATTACTTTCTGAATTCGATTATAAAGGATGGACTAGATCAGGTTTAGTTTACTTATTGAGAACTATCGATGAAACAGGAAGCATTGAAAAGAAGGTTGGTAGTGGGCGACCAAAATCAGTTAGAGTAGATGAAAATATTCAGAAAGTGGAGGAACGTATCCTTAGTCAAGAGGATCGACCTGGTAGCCACATGACACCTGCTCAAATATCAAAAGAAATAGAAATATCAGAATCAAGCGTAAGAAGGATTATTAAATCTGATCTGCAATTTAAACCATTTAAAAGAGTGCATGGACAGATTGTCAGAAGTAAACTGTCAGAAAAGAGTTGAGAAATCCAAACGTATTTTACGTATAATAACTGAAGATAAACTTTCCAAGACATTTTTTACGGATGATCATTTTCCATATGTAGATGATGGTATACCTCTCTCTTCTCCTTTCCAAGGAGTACAGATTTAGTTTACGTAGTCTTTCCCAGTAGTTGAGTTCTTTGCAGCCATCAGTCTTCGCTGTGAAATGTATCTGCATTGCTTCTAGTTTATTAATTTCTTCCTTTTTATATGGGGACGTCAAAACTAAGCAGTATTCAAGTTTTGGTATGATCAGTGTTCTCAGCAGGGGAATCATTACTGTCTTGTCCCTCCTTTTGAACGTCCTTAGTACCTGTCCCGCGACTCTTTTTGCTTTGTTTATTGCTATCTGATTTTGTGTCTCGAATTTGGCATCATCGGTCATTATTACCCACAAGTCGACCGGTTTCGTGCTTCTCTGAATTTCTTTCCTATCTGGAGCATAATATGCAGTCTTTTTAAGTTCCTCATTTCTACCATATCTCAAGAGCTAAAATATCTCGGTGTTAAATGTCATATTGTTGTCTTCTGACCATTTGTATATTTGGTTTGTGTCTCTCTGCAAGGCCTCTACTTCGTTTGCATCGCTGATTTTCCTGCTGATCTTTGTATCGTCCGCAAATGATGTTACTATACTGTTGCTGTTTAATCCACTGTCTATGTCTGTTAGCATGATAATGAACAGGAGTGGGACCAGCACTGTACCTTGCGGTACTGAGCTGCGTACTTCTGATTCTGATGATGATATACCTTGAATTTTGACCACCTGTAGTCAATTTCTGAGGAAGTTGTAGATCCATTTTCCCACTTTGCCTGTTATTCCCATATGTTTCATTTTATGTGCTATTATACCATGATCGCATTTGTCGAAAGCTTTAGCAAAATCCATGTATATGACATGGCATCATCTTCCTGATCGGAATCCGTGTTGATTTTCGTTGAATCTTTCCAATGTCTTCAAGAAGTCATGGATTTTCTCTCTGACTATTCTTTCAAATATTTTAGTGAGGTGGGACGTCAAGGACACTGGTCTATGGTTCTTTGCTTGAGATCTATCTTTATATATAGGGACGATGTTTGCTCTTTTCAAGATGCTTAGTATTTCCCTAGTGTCTAGGGATCTTCTCCATATCCAGTATAAGTGTGTAACTATTTCATTTTTACAGTTTTTAATTAATTGTGCGTTCCATTTGTCCGGACCTGCAGCTGAATGTGATTTCATTTGTCCTATAGCTGTCGCTACATCTTCTGGGGTAAAATCAAAGTCTGTTATACATTCTCCTTGCAATTTCTCTTTGAAGAATGCATCTATGTCAGATATCGCTTTGTCACTTTTTGGGGTACTGAATACCGATTCATACTGGGCTCTCAATGTTTCAGATATTTCTTTTAGATCGTCTATTAGTTCATTATTTCATTTCCTTAAGGGCCTGATAGTAGCGCTCGTTTCTGTTTTCCTTTTCCCATAGCTGTAGAAGTATTTTGGATTTTCGTTTATTGCTTCTACCGCCTTTTCCTCTTCCCGCTCTGTGTGGCCCTTTATCAGTCTCTATTTCCTTATCGATTTCTCCAGTTTTTCTTGTATTTCTTTCCTGCATTGTTGTCTCCGCAATTAGCTAACTTCGTCGCTTCTCTTTCTTTTGCGGAATATTCTTCTCTTCTGCCTCTCTCGCCAGTGCTTTCAGAGCATAGTTTTCCAAAATTCTCAGCCTCTTTTCTTCCAAGGTTGTTAGCATTTCCTCAGTTGTTTTATTTTCCAAAACTGTTCTCCAGTCTATTTGGGCCATGTGTGATCTGATTTCTTCCCAATTTATGGTCTTGGAGTTTAGGTTAAAAGCCCCAAATTTGCTTCTTCCTTCCGTTTGTGTATTGTCTTTTAAAGTTATCTCCATATTTGTTGATAACTCGATTATATTTTGGTCTGAGATAATAGTTGGAGTTATTGTTATATGGCAATCAAGTTCGTGTTATTTTTGAATACCAGATCTAGGCAGTTATTTTTCCTGGTATTTTCTGTTATCTCCTGTGTCAGCATAAACTCGTTTGTGAGAGCCATCAGCATTCTTGCTTGCTCCTGGTCCTCTCTTGTGCCCCCATTATCTTGCTGTATAAATAAGTTATATTTCTACCCACCTTTTTGTATTTTATAAATTAGAAATTAAAATCGCCACAGAGTATATTAGGGGATGGAGAGTTTACAGACTTTATTAGGGTTATGATATCCTCAATGGCATCGGAAAATTTTTCATTTGGAGAGTTTGGATGTCTATAGATGACTATCAGTACCACGTTTAGTTTCTCTGTTTTCATTGCAAGGGTTTCCACGAAACTGTTGGATTTACTTATTACTGTCTCTGTCATATGTCTTTCATGTAAATAAATAGCACAACCACCTTTACGTCTCGCTGTTCTATCCGCTCTTCGTAAGTTGAATCCATCGATATGCAATTATCGCAGTTATCGCAGTTTCCTTGGCAGTCTTTAAGATGTGTTTCTGTGAGGTATGCGATGTCCGCCCTTGTTTCGTCCATAACACCTTTCAGGTACGAAACTTTGTTTAGTGAATTGTTCGGTTTTATTCCTTGAATATTTGCCAGGACAATGTTTATGTTCTTTGTTTTGCATTGCCCATTGTGCATTTTAAGTTCGTTGTCCTTTCATATCGCGTGTTTTGTAGCCTTGTGGTACTCCGAGATGGATCTGTTCCCGCCTACCTGTTCTGGTAGCTTCTTGCCATGTAGCGCTCCGGCTCGAGGGTTCCCAGGTGTGTCAGCTGCATGTGCTGTATAAGACTTAGCAGCCGTATTGTGTCCGAGATGTTGAAAAAATTTTGTGTGCTATGTGTGTTTTGTTTGCTATTTGGGTACATATTCCTTTTTCTCACATTCCTTTTGTTGTCATTTGAGACTTGTCCTTTGTCCTTTGAACTTGTCGGGAGATGATGGTAGTAGCATTTGCAGAACTTTATTCCGTTCACTTGTTTAGCGCCCGTTATAAGACAGATTTCTTCGTCGCTCCAATTCAGGCATTGAAATTTGAATAAGTTCTGGCAAAGATCACAGCGAATTGTTTTTGATTCATCCCTTTCTTTTTTACAGTATCCACAAGGTTGTATGAATTGATTTACCAGTGTCATGTTTCTAATGGTATGTAAATGATTGTGCTCGAAATATTAACTCAAAATGGTAATTTATTAAGCGAGGTATTTGACTCGACTTTAAAAATGAGGGAGGGAAAGTTTTTTCATTATTCCGTGGAGTGGGGGATGGGGGATGTGGCATGCTGTAGGTTCCAACTGATTGGTGCCCTGGAGTGTACCATGGGGGATACCTGAGGGATATTGCCTTTCGATGGGCAGTTAGATTTCCTCCGAGAGAAAACACTCGGAATAGATTGTATAGATTAAGTTGCTTTAATCTTATTTGCTTTATTTCAACAAACGCCGCTATTTCACCACTTAAATAGGCATACGACTGTGTTCACTGAATATTCACTCAAAATTTGGCACTACCTAAAAAGGATTAACTGCTGGATTTTTATTGTAATATCACTTTTATTCGGACTTTCCAACGAAACACGCACGTGTAACCGTCACACTGGGCAGAATATATATATATATACACACACATCTATATATATATATATATATATATATATATATATATATATATGTTACTTTCGTGAAATAATTTTCATATATATATATATATATATATGTTACAGTCAATGTCTGAAATCAGGCAATTTGTAAATTGACTGAAATTTTAGGCACTGTGTCAAATTTATGATACACACAAAACCTAACCTAATGAATTTTTAGGCAGCATATTGGGAAATACCAGTGGGCATGCATATGCAGAATTACCAGAAAGGTTAGGTTAGGTTAGATTTTGTTTGTATCATCAATTTGACACATTGCCTAAAATTTCAGTCAATTTACAACTTGCCTGATTTTAGACATTGACTGTAACATACATATATATATAAAACCTTTCAACCTTTCAAATATTCCGCGCGATGATTCCTCATTTCACAAAGGTTAAGCGTGTCGCCCCTCCTCTCGAGTTGGTTTGGTGAAGTAGTGAGTTGGTTTCTTGTACTCTCCACCTCTCGTAGCCAGGTACGCCCGGCTCATCAGATTGTTCTGAGCCAGTCGTCTAGTCTTCTTTTGAAGGTGTCCATCGTCACACCACTCGTGTTCCTTAGGTCTTTGGGCAGCTAATTAAACAGTTTTGGTCGTCTCGCAACAAAACTACTTTCTTTCAAGGTTAAGGATGTTCTCTATCTAGCCTTTAATTTGGGAACAGGACACTTTGAATAGCGAGTATTATCAACAGGTTTTTGGGATGGCCATGGGTAATCCCTTCTTGCCCCTCTCCAGTATTTATATGGAGTTTTTCGAAATTATTTACATTCCGAGAATCCTGGGGGTTGGCATCTCATGGTTGTGGTACGTCGACGACATTCTGTGAATCTGGCCCATGAAGCGTGACCTGGATGACTTCTTCCTTCAGTTAAATAATCAAATCTCCTCCATTAAGTTTACTTCAGAAATGGAACAAAACAACTCAATCCCGTGTTTGGATGTGCGTCGACATAGGGAAAGCCCAGGTTTTAAGTTTAGTATTTATCGGAAAAAACAAACAATTTGTCCTACGTACACTTTTACTCCGGACAAGACATCCACATCAAGCAAGCCATATTCTCTTCAATGTTTCTCCGTGCTCTTAGGATCGCCAGTCCGGAATACATGGATGCCGAATTAGAAAAATCAACAGTATTGGAAGTGATTTGTGTTACCCACCTGCTTTTTTGGAATTTTGTCTTAACAAGGCAAAACGAACTTTCTATCGTGTGAATAATAACCCTCGCACTTTGTCGAATAATATTTAGTACTTCCATTTTTCCCAAGCTTTTTAGGCATTGCTAATATACTTAACATTTGAATAATAATGAAGTATTTTCATATGACAATATTGTGAAAAATATTGTAAGAAATAGCCCAACCAATAATTCAGGCATTATCTATAAAATTGGTTGTAAACAATTTGATTCTTTTTACAGTGGACAGACGGGAAAGGATTTGCAAACGCGTATAAAACAGCATCAATATTCCGTTAGAACGGGACAGTCGTCCAGTGCCCTTTTCGTCCATTTGTCAGAGTTAGTATCCCACTGTACTGATTGGAATAATGCTTCAGTTTTGTTTCACTCTAACAACATTGTTAATAGAAATATTCTTGAGTCTGCTATTATTCAACTTACAAATAATTTTAACATTAGCCAGGGCCTTTTTTCGCTTGATCCTCTTGTTTTGAATTCGTTCAGAACGGATCTAGACAAGAGGGGCAAAGTGCTAAAACTCTGGTAGCTTTACTTTATAAATTTGTATGCTCCTCCTACAATTTTTATTTTTCTATATATAGAGTACTGTGCAAAAGTCAGAGACCACTGTCGATCTGATAACTATTAGATAATCTGTTGTATGAAAATTGGTTTTGATACTAAAATACATATTAACTAAAACCTCTGGTTCACATTAACGTATAACTAAGTTATTACTTTGTGTCTCAGTTGGTCCTTCTACTGTACGAAGGAAGCTTAATTCAGTAGGTCTCAGATGTCCAATACTTGTGTTCCAAAGCACATTTTCTTCTCTTCTCTTTATTTCCATTCCTTAAAAGTGGCTTTTTTGCTGCAACATGTCTTATAAGACCTACTGAGTTAAGTTATCTTCATACAGTAAAGGGATCAACTGAGACACCTATTGTTTTTTCGAGATCTGCTGGAAGTGAAGTGTTCGATTTGCGTCTGTCTCGAAGGGAAGTAATCTTTAGATATTGTAGATCAGATGGAGAAAGCATAGAGAGCCTCCCTGATCTAGGGCGATCAGCGGGGTTCCATTTGAGCTGTGAAGAGCCAAGATTTGGTGCTACTGTAGTATGCGGTCTACCGACGATTGGTTAGGTTTAGTCATGATATTTTCGTTAAAACTAACGAAAATACCATGACTAAACCTAACCAATCGTCAAGGGCGATTGGCAATGGGATGTAAACAAACAATTAGTAAACAAGATAAGAAGCTATAATTAAAAAGTAGACCGCCGAATCGTCGGTAGACCGCATACTACAGTAGCACCCAAGATTTTTTGTACACCATTTTTGGAAACGCCTGTAGATTCATTTATTTTTCTTTGACTCAGTCCCTCACCATGCAAATATATTATTTTATGTCTAATCTCATCAGAAATTGTACTCATTGTCATTTCTTAAGCCTGTGAAAGAAAAAAACAGCATGAATTAGGATTATAATGAGAAACGTTTTGGATAAATTTGTTTTGCAGAATTTAAGTGAATATGTCAATACTTTTAATTGTAAATATTGATATAACAATAGCTTAGGAGCATTTACTACAGATCCATCAGTAATGGTTCGCTAGATCTTTAAACACATGCGTTATAAGTAATATGATGAAGCAACCCTCAAGTCCAATTTATACAGACTAAAGGGTCATCCAGCTTATGCAACTTTTTACAGTTAAGTAATAACTTAGTTATACTTTAATATGAACCAGAGGTTCTAGTTAATATGTATTTTAGTATCAAAACCAATTTTCATACAACAGATTATCTAATAGTTATCAGATTGACAGTGGTCTCTGACTTTTGTACAGCACTGTGTGTATATATATATATATATATATATATATATACACTAGGGCACTCAATATATTTTACCCCACACTTTTTTCTTAGTTAAATAATAGGCCGTGGAGCTGAAATGTCTTTTGAGCCGTAAGTTTGAACTTTCTGCGCTTCACATAACGGGATTTTTCCAGTATGAACCTCCCCTCTTTGTATAAAACCGCTTTTAAACGCCCTTCCATAAAACCGATGGTTAACGCAGTTTCGAAAATGGCGTCTGATATTGATGTGCGTCGTAAACAGAGAGCTGTTATCGAGTTCTTAACCGCAGAGAAGGAAACAGTTGGAAATACTCACAAACGTTTACAAAACGTTTGCAGAGATGCTGTTGTTGATCGAAACACAGTTGGACGCTGGTCAAAATAGTATGGCAGGAGATATAGGTTCCCATGCACCCCCACTAAAACTAAATTCCAAAATGATTTTTAGCACCCCTAGGACATCTACTTAAAGAATTTTTATGTTGCCAGCGGGAAGAAATGTCCCACGGGGTCCTAATTAGCATATTTCCAAGATGGCTGCCATCCGCATCCATTAAAACGCTAAGTGTCATATGTCAGTAACTAATGAGCCGATTTTGACGATCTTGGTATCGATATTATGGTTTTCTGAGGTGCTGAATCGATTTCCGAGGTTTCAAAACGATTGGAGGTCAAGGTCACGTGATTCAGGCGAAAGTCAAGGTCATTTTGTTAAATAATCGCTTCATTTTCATTTTCCGACATGCATTATTTTTGACCCAGCTCCCATAGAGGTGGTGATAAAAGCTTCCTTATTGCTTTATAAATTTCCCACATTATCCCAACTAATAAATCAATTTTAAAAATTTTGATAAAGCGCTTTAATTTTGAATTATGGCTCAATACTTGACCCCACCCCCTAGGTTTTGGATATGGACCGAAAATTATGGAAACCTCTTAGACGTCATGGTCATGCTCCAAGGGCATGAGTCAAGGGCATTTTGTTAAAGAATCCCTTCATTTTTCATTTTCCGACATGCATTATTTTTGACCCAGCTCCCATAGATATGGTGATAGAAGCTTACTTATTGCTTTAAAAACTTTTCTTATCATATTATTGTATTATTATATGTACAGTGCCCGCGAAAAGTATCCGATCACTCAAGAAAATACAATATTTTCCCTTGATATTCAGAGACACATAATTCACTTTCTATTTGTTCTAGCGACATCTGGTAACTTTGAGGTTGCTCGCTGATATGAGAGCTATCCAACGCATTCTCAAATTATTGTTCTGGTAGCCTTCGTTGCGGGTGGCTGTGTCTCAAAGTTGTCAGATTTCAATGTTTGTGTAAATTTATTGATATTTTGTTATTTTTTACAGAAAGTGGTGTAAATAAAATTTATATATAATGTGTGCTAAAAAACAACTTAAGAGTGATTGTCGAGGTGCTATTGTTGCTTTGCATACATGTGGGAAATCACAGAGACAGATAGCTAAGGAATTAAACATATCCCAAAGTACCGTTAATTTATGGGTTTCACGGGCTAAGAACAATGCCGGCCTAACCACGCCAGTCCCTAAAAAACGATCTGGCAGACCGAGAAAAACAAATTCACGAACAGACAAACTTATGAAACGTTTAGTATTGAAAAACCCAACAATAACTGCGAAAGAAATAAAATTTAATATGAATAATTTGTTATCTGGTGTTTCTGAACGAACTATCCAGGAGCGGCTCCAAAAAGAACTCGGATTACCATCTCGCCATGCTGCTAAGAAACCGTTCATTAATGAAAAAATGCGTAAAAAACGTGTCGCATTTTGTAAAAAATATATTCATTGGACTGTTGATGACTGGAAGAAGGTTTTATTTAGTGATGAGTCGACATTTTTGACATTCAGAAGTTGTCCAAAAAAGGTTCGCCGGCCCATTGGCTCAAATAGGATGGACCCTAAATACACCCTAAAGACAATGAAACACCCTCCAAGTGTGATGGTTTGGGGTTGTTTCGGTTACTATGGGCGTGGAAACCTATATTTTCTTCCGAAGAACACAACTATGAATGGTGCACGGTATTTAGCAATGCTACAGGATAAACTTCCAATGGCAATGGCAATCCAAAGGACAAAAACATACATGCATGATGGTGCACCATGTCACAGGGCCAAAATAGTGACAAAATGGATTACTGACAATAAATTTGATATTTTGGATTGGCCTGGTAATAGTCCAGATCTCAATCCGATAGAAAATATGTGGCTAATAATAAAAAATAAGGTTGAATGCCACGACACTGGCTCAGTCGAAAAATTACAAGAAGCCATCAAAAAGGTATGGTGCAAGGAAATATCATTGGAAGTTTGTCAAAACTTGATTAAATCCATGCCAAAACGTCTAGAACAAGTCATCCAAACCAAAGGACAGATGACAAAATACTAATATAAGGTTAGTATACATTTAAACATTGTTTTTTATGTAAAAAATACAAATTTCCAGGGTGATCGGATACTTTTCGCGGGCACTGTATATGTGTATTGATATTTATATGTATACTTCGCTTTTTCTAGATCTGTTGGTGAAGGTGCATGCTGCTTCAACAGTGAATGCTTGATTCTGGTGATGGTGATATGCAGATACTATATCATATAACTATATGTATATAGCGAACTAATACCAGCTTAGCAATAGTGATGGTGGACAGTCAAGCTTAATTAACCATGGTGAAAAAGAAGAGGAAAAGTGAACACAGTTCAGATGCGTCTGAACCCTTTGTGAAACAGAAGTGTCTTACCTCCACTTGCGTGTTGCACACCCCCAAGGTAGCTGATGATAATCCCTTCACCTGTTTCAGTTCTGTCAAATGTGTGCCTTCAGAGAAGTTGTCATATTTACTTGAGATCCGTGATAGAAGACTGGCTGAGCCACTTGATTTTCCCCATCGTATGAAAGCTGTATGTGATCTGCTGCCAGAAACTCTAGATGGTCTCTATTTGGAGAGAACTGGTTACCACAGGCGCTGTTACCAAGACTTCACAACGCACCTGGATCGATTGAAGAATCCATCTGCTGATGCTTCAACCGCGCCATCAACATCACAGAGGCACCACTCTCCTCGCAAGCAGAAATCTGCAAATGCTGATCCTGACAAATTTCCACCAGGTGGATGCATTTTCTGTGAGAAGAATGAAATCAAAGTGAATGGCAAGACTCAGAAGCCAACTCGCAGCTTTACAGCTTGGAAGAAGGAGTCAGGATGGAAGAAAATCGAACCTATGGCAGAAGCTCTCGGAAACAGCCGTCTGTACCGTAAAGTCAAGGTCATGGATCTCTTTGCAGCTTAGGCTCGCTACCATGACTTTTGTTACCACCGCTTCTTTTGTGACTACCACAATCATAAACAGAAGCTGGAGAAGAAGGATGAGTCTGACACGGAGCAAGCTCGGAAGACTGCTGCTCACAATGCAGCATACAATGTTGTGAAGGAGCTGCTGAAGACCCAGGTCATAGACAACCAACAGGTCCTGCCCCTCAGTACTGTTCGTAACTGCTACGTCATTGAGCTCGATGTGCAAAGAGCGCCCAACACCGACTAGAGGTCTGTAAAGCTCATGGCAAGGCTTGAGAAGGACGAGGAACTAGGCGAACATCTTTCCTTCTCAAAAGTGGCTCTCAAGGAGCGAGGTTGCTTCTCATTCTGGCTAGTATACAGCGCTAGCATCACCCTAGCTGATGCGATAGCATGTGCCTATCAGTTGGGGACAGCCGATCAGTTGAAGAAAACTGCTCTGTACTTGCGACAGGTGATCCAAAAGGCTTTCGAGAAGTCAGCTGATCTGCCCTGGCCACCCACTGGCCAAACAAGGCGACCATGATGCATTACGTCATGGATGATAGAACAGAAGAGGTACCCTACCCCAAGGACACCTTCTTCATCCAAGACGGAAATGCGCTGTTCCACGCCCTGACCAGCTTGCCCCCGACGTTTGGTGACATCTGCCTCCAGATCCTAGACCAAATGGTGGCCAAGAAGAACTTCATCTTCTCCACCGACTCTTACCATGCTGACTCAATGAAGGCGCAGGAGAGGCTCAGACGTGGCTTTGGTGAGAAGTTCCTCGTGGAGGGTCCCGCCACGCAGAAGCCGAAGGACTTCAAGATTTTCCTGACCAACGAGATGAATAAGTTGCAGCTCTGCCAGCTGCTGCTGAAGGTCTGGGGAAGCAGTAAGGCTGCGTCACGGCTGGAGAAGTGTCAGACACCTGCTCTCATTGTGGAGGAGAAGGCTCATCAGCTAGTCTCATCAAATGGAGAGGTAAGATATGTCTTATCTACTACCTTAGTACCACGAGGTTCTTTAATATTAAACTTTCGCCTACATATATAGAGTGCTCTTCTTCATTTCAGGTCGAGGTGACGGAGATCCACTCTCTGCGATCAGACCAGGAGGAGACAGACACCCGCATTGCCATCTATCTCCACTACGCCGAGAACCTCGGCTTCAAGTCAGCGGTTGTGCGTACGCCCGACTCAGACATCTTTTTCCTCCTCCTCCTCCATGCACACGAGCTCGCCCTCACTGTCTACCTTGACACTGGCACGGGCAAACACCGACAGCTCATCAACATCAGCGAGCTGGCAGGTGAACTGGGCAAGGATTGGTGTTCCGCCCTCCTTGGCTTCTATGTGTCCTCGGGGGAGGACTGTACCAGCGCCTTCAAGGGCAAGGGGAAGGTGGCGCCACTGAAGAAGCTCCAGAAGAACCCAAAGTTCTACAAGGCTTTCAGGTAAATTACACTTGTATATCAACAATTGCATATTCACATAGACGTGTTGTTTCAAATTAATTGTAGTAGTGATCGTATCTCATGTACTATGTTACAGGCAGCTCGGCGTGGCGTGGAGGATGGCCCCAGAGGTGCAGGAGCAGTTGGAGGCCTTCACCTGCGCCATGTATGGTCAAGCCCGTGAGAGTTCTGTGAACGTGGTGAGGAGCAAGCTGCTCAAGAAGATGGTGGGAGAGGACCACACGCTCAACTCCAAGTCGAAGGTTGACATGGTTCGCCTGCCTCCCTGCCAGGACTCGCTCGTCCCTCATGTACAGCGAGTCAACCACCGTGTGGCCTTCTACAGGCGTGCTACTGAGCCTATCTTCGAGTGCCCCAAACCGTATGACGAGGGTCAAGGGTGGTTGAAGACAGAGGAGGGTGTGCTGGAGCTTGTGTGGTCAAATGGCCCTATCTTGTCCTCATCACTCGTTGACCTGTTGGACACTGATGACGCTGAAAATGATGAGGGCCAGCAAGAGTGCGAAGGTGCTGAGCCGTATCCAGAGGAGGCTATGGACATAGATGATGATGATCTACTCATGGATGCTGAGGATGATTCTTAGACTTTGCTACAATGTCACTTATAAGAGATAATACATATAAAATGATAAATATAAAAGGGTTCAGTTGTTTTTCTATGATGTCTGGTTCAGGAGTTATTATAGTCACAAATTGTCATCACATGCAAGGAGGTCAATGCGCTAAGTGTCCCTAATTGACACATCCTATGACCTTGAAGATGACCTTAACCTCATGACGTTGACCTCAAATTGTCTTGTTAGTTGGGATAATATGAAAAGTTTTTAAAGCAATAAATAAGCTTCTATCACCATATGTATGGGAGCTGGGTCAAAAATAATGCATGTCGAAAAATGAAAAATGAAGCGATTCTTTAACAAAATGATCTTGACTCATGCCTTTGGAGCATGACCATGACCTCTAATTCTTCTAAACCACCACCAATCGATTTCATGACTCTAAAAACATAAATATAGACTCTAAGTTTGCATCTCTGGCTATATTTTCAGATTTCCATAATTTTCGGTCCATATCCAAAACCTAGGGGGTGGGGTCAAGTATTGAGCCATAATTCAAAATTAAAGCGCTATATCACAATTTTTAAAATTGATTTATTAGTAGGGATAATGTGGGAAATTTCTAAAGCAATAAGGACGCTTCTATCACCTTATCTATGGGAGCTGGGTCAAACATAATGCATGTCGGAAAATGAAAATGAAGCGATTTTTTAACAAAATGACCTTGACTTTCGCCTGAATCACGTGACCTTGACCTCCAATCATTGTGAAACCTCGGAAATCAATTCAGCACCTCAGAAAACCATAATATCGATACCAAGATCGTCAAAATCGGCTCATTAGTTACTGACATATGACACTTAGCGTTTTAATGGATGCGGATGGCAGCCATCTTGGAAATATGTTAATTAGGACCCCGTGGGACATTTTTTACCGCTGGCAACATAAAAATTCTTTAAGTAGATGTCCTAGGGGTGCTAAAAATCATTTTGGAATTTAGTTTTAGTGGGGGGGTGCATGGGAACCTATATCTCCTGCCATACTAAAACGTGTGAGATCATCGGAGAGAGGGAGAGCCAGCCTCGATGATGAGCCACGCAGCGGTCGGTCGGTCAACGTGCTAACAGCATCATTCGATCAAATCGGTGCGTCACATACAAAGAGCTATCACTAGAGCTAGGAATTAGTTGAGGAAGTGTGAATAAATTCAGCAACTGAAATACTCAAAAGTGTGTTCACGGTTTGTTCCTCGCGAACTGACTGAAGATCACAAAGCCCAAAGAAAAGAAATTGCTTCTGAGTCGTTGGTTCGATACGAGACAGAAGGGGATGACTTCCTTTTACGAATTGTGACTGGGTATGAGATTTGGGTACAACACTTTGAACCTGAAACAAAACGCCAATCCATGGAGTGCATCACGCAGACTCCCCACGCAAGAAAAAGTTCAAAATGGCTACCTCTGCGGGAAAGGTTATGGCCACCATCTTCTGGGATATGAAAGGGGCGATTCTGGCGGACATTATGAAGAAAGGAAAAACAATCAACTCAGACGCATATATTGCTACCCTACAGAGACTCCAGAGACGTATAAAGCGAGTTCGACCTGAGAGAAAACTGAAAGATGTCCTTCTTTGGCACGGTAACGCAAGACCACATAACAGTTTTCAAACAAAAGAGGCCATCACAAAAATGCGCTTGACTGTGTTACCCCACCCTCCATAGAGCCTGGATCTAGTACCTTCAGACTTCCATTTGTTTGGGCCAATGAAGGATGCGATTCGTGGAAGAAAGTTTCAGAGTGACGATGAGATTGTTGAGGAGGTTAAGAGGTGGCTCCAGCGGAACCCAGCGGACTTTTACCAGCAAGGAATAAGGGCCCTTGTTTCGAGGTGGAGGAAAGCCGAAGAAAAGGATGGAGACTATGTGAAAAAATAAAAATTTGCAAAAAAGGTATGTAACTACTTGTGTACAAAATATCTGGAACTTACAAGGAAACGTGCAAAGAAAAAAAATAGGTGGGGCAAAATATAGTGAGTGGCCCTCGTATATATATATATATATATATATATATATATATATATATATATATATATATATATATATATACCCGGTGGGCCAAAAAAAAACTATTACCCTGATTTTGAACAATATAATTTTACCCTTATCAAATGTTATTTGTACAATCAATATATGTGTCCTGTATAGAATTTTATGTTCTATCTCGTGGTGAAGTTGGATGTTTGCTAACTATAACCATTATTTTCTAATTCGCTGTTATACAGACACCGGTAGAAAAACTTTCTGTTTCTATACAGTTACCTAATTGAGTCCAAGATTATGCGGAATGTGCTGCCCTCCATTATCATTGCACGTTTGCAACCTTGACTTCTCCCTTATCGACGGCAGTACCGCATCAAGGATTTTTTCTTGGTAATGATCAGCAGTGATTTTTGCATTTTGATCAACAAAAACAATCTCTGGCTTCCATAAACTCGGTCATTTTTTGTGTTTATTGTTGAAGCAACCGTAAATGTCTTCTCGTCGCTGAACCATATTTTCGACACTTCTCTGTCTGGGAATCGATTTAACAGAGCACGACACTTTTCAACTCTTGCTTGCTTATTTGATGCAGAGAGCTTATGAACTTTGACTCTTTTAAAACATTTAAGACCCACATCATTTTTTTACTATACGACGAGCACGAGAGCGAGAAATAACAGTAGTTTTTAAATTTTCTGAAAAGGACTTGTGGGTGTTGGGCCGTTCTTCTTGACTGCATATCATCAATGAAACCGTGCCAATATTTTCCTCAGTACGTGATGTTTTTGTCCTTCCACTGCCTTCTTTTCGTTTGGTCGACCCTGTGATATCGATTTTCTTTATGAGATATTGAAGTCCAGGTATCCTCCATCGTTTATTTGGAAACTCTTTTTTCATTCGTTTTGCACCCGTGTTTCTCCTTTCGCAGGTTCAATATCAATGCTTCATCTTCCAAAGAGTATTTCATTATGTTATAACTTGTTCACCAACTATAGCAGAATGATGGTCTGGAATGAAAAAGGAAATAAATTAGTTATTTTGTGTAAAAATTATGAAAATTATTTATTTATGGAGAAACTGACTGTCATCTGAAAGTATCAGTTGCTGACTTTCACCGCCTTTCAATTAAGCACCATATTCTGATACGTCCCTCCAGTTCTGAGCTTGTACCTCTACTCCTGGGGCGTTGAATCTAAATTCAAAGCCAGCGTTTGAAAGAGTAAAAGTATGGGTACAACATATGGCCTCAGCAGTAAGATCAGTACAGAGGGTGAACCACAATATGTTTTCAAAAGGTGGGTAATTTTTTTTGGCTCACCCTCTATATATAAAATTTATATATATATATATATATAATATATATAAATTATATATATATATATATATATATAAAAATTATATATATATATATATTATTATATATAATTTTAGGTGTGTTTATGGTATATGGTGAAAAATGCGAAATGAAAATGCAAGGGAGCGGAACCCTTTATTTTGTGAGGATACATGAGAAAACAGAACAGGCAAAATTTCTTTGTAATCCAACAACATTTAGAGGTTGCCCACAGCTGATAGGTATTTTCAATTTATAGGGCAATGGAAATTTTAATTCTCAGTTTAAATGATAAATTGCATCTCCAATATACATCTCCAATAAGTATTCAGAACAAATATATCGTGTGAGTATATTCACTAAATTCATAATTAACGATTAAAGTACATGACACCTCGAGTGTTGGCGTTCATTTTTCCATCAAAGTGGCTTTGGAGGCTGTCGGCAAGACTTTACGATGTTCTTCGACGATTTGAATCATGAACTGCATCTGCTCTTCGTTCCGAGTCCTTCCAGCCTTCGTTAATTCTTGAATCAATGCTATGCCTCACTCTGCTGCATCATTCACTACATTTAAGGAATCCACCCTGATCTTTGCTGAACCAAAGCTGGTGTGTTTTCCCAGTTTGATGGATCCTCTTGCAGGAAATCGACCGGAAGATCTAGAAGGGTGAACAGATTGTACGTATTGGAAGAGCAAAAGTCTGCCAAGGTCTTTCCTCTTGGATCTGGAATCCAGACTCGTCGGGGGGGAGCTTCTGACCCTTCAACGGAATTCATATTCTCTACCATTTTCCGCTTCTCATCATCATCGACTGCAGGATCGAATAGTGCAAGGCCCACGTTTACCTCATTGAGGTACCAGAGATGCCGATTAAAACTCTTGTACCCAGCGGCGTTGGTGTTTTGCAACTTTTGAAGGAGGGCTAAGTCGCTTCGTGGAGCGCTTGCTGCTTCTCTTGCTGAAAACCACGGAAGGACGTAATCTTGAGCAACGAAGAGACAGAAGTCCCGCAACCCAGAAATCAGGCGGTCACTGCTACTTGCTCCACGAGATGTTGAAGGACATTGGTTCATGTGCATCGTGAACTGGTATCTGAACATCCAAATCTTGAAAGAGTAAATTCCACGCGCCATCCACCGTGCTCGGTGCAAAGCCCCTGGAGCCATGAACACAGGACTCCGACGTCCGTGAGGTACTCCTCCCAAGAAAATGACTACAAGTTCAAGAAGCTCTTTGTAGTCATCTCTGGGATGCTTCACTTTCAGAAGGTCATTTGCTTCATGAATCATCTTCTCGGCCCAGGGACTGATCACTGCAGCCGTGTCCTCTTCGTCCGCGGCAGTGGAGTATTCATTCAATTTCAGTTGCGGCCAAACATTACGGAAGCTCTGGAAAATCGTAATCTCAGGTCCTTTGGAAAGGTCTCCAACAAGGAAAGAAAATACTGCTTCAAGCAGTAGTTCCAGCACGTGATGTCGACACGCACGCAAAGTAAATCATTTCACGCCCGAGAGCCTACTCTACTCGCACGCACACTCCTCCATGGATGCCGGTGTTGGTGGCTGTCGTGTCAAAGCAAAGAGCTTTGATCTTCTGGCCAAGATCCCAGTTTTCGATGGTTTCGATGATGACGATTGCTGTCCTTTCTGCCTTGGAGTCTGGGAGTTTGGGGATGGCTAGAATCTTGCTCATCCCATCCCCGGTAACTAAGATGGCTAAACGGTCGATTTTGTCTCTTCCCATTAAGTCTGCCATAAGTTTTCCATCCCAGTGAAGAACAAGAGGGCATTCAGGCTTGTAGGAAGCTCTCACCTCTGCTTCGTGGGCTGATCTGTACCTGGATCTGCTGGCCAGAATAGCACTTGGACTGAGGCACATCTCACTTATGTCCTGACCCATTTGCATGCCAAAGGGGATGAGAACACGAGCAGCTGCCCTGTCGCTCATCCGCGTGCGGTCCAATGCCGCAGCGACCTCCGAACTGATTGCCGTCGTCCCACGGCGATGTTTTGGAGCCGACGATGTAACTGGCTTTCTTTCGGGACTTGTTTCCTCACTTGATGACGCTGACGATGAGGTTTCCATAACAACGGTAGCAGAGATTTCTTCCATTTCCTGCACATGCCTGTCTTTCCGCTTCAATTCCTGAGCAGTTCTTTCTTGGGCCCTTGCGACTTTTTTGGCAATCTTCTTGTCGACATTTCCAATCCTTCCTCTCCGACCCTCCTCCCTTTGAGCAAGCAGGAAGTCCTTGTCCTCCTGAATTTTGATAAGATTTAGGGCATTTTGGTGACCAATGTCGAAAAGGTTGTTCAAGCTTGACCTGAACGCAGCCTGGTTTCCAAATTGGTCTTCGTTTTCCGCGAAATTCTCTTCTTCAAACCCTGCCATTCGTCATGCAATTTCCGGACGTGCTTCTTGAAGTCGTGCGGATGTTTCGTCGGTAAACCTTCTGTCACCCAGATTTCATGATGGCTTGTGATGTCGAGGACACACTCTCAGCTAAGGATTTCTTCTCTTCATTGTGGAGATGGAAAAGGTACTTCAATACATCACCTCTTGAAGGTAATTGCTGACCGGCAATAGTAGGACTTGATGACCCCACAAGCCAGATTGATTTCTTCGATCTTGTACATGCCGCCATCGTTCACCAGTTATCTGTGAATAAGACAAAACAGTGAAATTGGTAAGTTAATTTAACCCATTCACGGATAAAGTACCTCAGGAAAATGTGTAGAAATAAGCCACCCTCTTTGTAACCGTAATCTGTGTTCAAACAGTGATTGGCTGATAACCCATGAACACAATATGTATTAAAATTATAATAATTTTGCGAAATCATGCATACATAACCATTTACAGTATATCCAATCCATATATAAATTTAAAATAATCTACGGTACACTACACTATTTCACTCAGACGATGCGAAAAAAGATTGCAATACGCTGAAGCAGAGAGCGACCAAAATTTTATACGCATAAAAATTAAACCTTATAACTATTTTTGGAAACAAAAATATTGCCGGTAAAACAAGTCATTATACTTACAAACAATTCATAATACCATCCATTACAGTGCTAAGTAAAAAAAAACGTTTGAAATATATGAATTATTTAAATAACACTTACAGTTATGAGAACTGTGATGCTTCTTGGCCACCATTATGTAAATGCATGAAAGACGTGAGTAATTAAGAGAAAACGATTTAGAATTAAAGAAAATTCATTTGTTGGTATACTGAAGTAAAGAAATATGGATTATCAGAACGCAATTGACAAATGCAATTTCTAATTTTGGGGACGCTGTGTATCAATGGGTTAATAAACACTAGAAGTGACTTAAAAAGGGCGCATAAATAAATGAGCATATGGGTAAAACTTTGGGGTCTTTGGGCAACCTCTAAATATTTGATGATTTTCCAAAAAAATCATGTGCTTTATTTGCTCCCGGAACCTCATCATTTGCGGGGTTCCGTGACCCGAAATTCACACTTTCAGTTTTTAAAAGCACTTTAATATATATATATATAAATTATATATATATATATTTTATAAATTATATATATTATATAAATTATATATATATATATATATAAAAATTATATATATATATATATAAATTATATATATATATATAAATTATATATATATAATATAAATTATATATATATATATATAAATATATATAATTATATATATATATATATATATATATTATA
The DNA here is from genome assembly GCA_023014485.1 of Bathynomus jamesi. NCBI lineage: Eukaryota > Metazoa > Arthropoda > Malacostraca > Isopoda > Cirolanidae > Bathynomus > Bathynomus jamesi. The sequence continues at coordinate 207,240 of JAJOZX010006928.1, read as the reverse complement.
TATATATATATATATTATATATATATATATATATTAAATTATGTATATATATATATAATTATATATATATATATAATAAATTTATATATTATATAAATTATATATATATATATAATATATATATATATATATATATATAAACTTTGATTGCATTTACAGCAACAGTATTAGATCACCCAAACCCACATGGAAAAATTATTTAACCATTTAAAAAGGCTAATTAATTTCGGCCGGTCACAACCAAGCCATTTTCAAAGCCATAAACTAGTTCAAATGTCTAAGAAAGTTATAAAACTTCCGTCCTTGATCTCATCAGTCAAACTCTCTGAGGAATTCCCCAATAGGCGGCATGTATTCACCCTCCCTCTCTGTGAATATCACACTATCTGTGTCTGCGTACAGAACCCTCCGCCCAAGAGAATGCAGTAGTCCCCAAACTTTGATGCGGGCCAATGCTGTTGTGAAACTGGCTAGAAGTATGTTTGTAACACGTGATGTATCTGTAGCCAATCCGGTTCTGTCGTAATTTATTATGTAGGTATTGCCCACATTCACGATCTCCATGACCTCTTTATCGGGAGCGTTGGCGTAATCCCACACCTCTTTATAACTTTGGGCTAGAGGGACCGTCCCCTTGTCTGTATTCTGAGCAAATTTCCCCCAGAGCTTATTTAGACAAAACTTTGCACTAAAGCGCTTGCCAGGGTTCTTTACAATTTGGGACCGTTCAAATTGTATCCCTTCACGATCACGGTAGCGCTGAATATACGCCGATTTTTCATTTTCGATCTCAACTCACGAATACCCTGATGCTTCTACCTTATCCTTCAAAACAGTGTTTATGTATGGTGTGAAAAAGTTGGGTAGCTTCTGAAACCTCCACACCTCATATATCTTTAATATTCTGTTACCGTGACGAACGGCTAGGGACAGCTCGGGATTATATTACGCCTCTCATCTTCCGCTAGTTGATTGTGTGATCACAGGCCCCATTGTTCTCCTCTGCACACTTCACGCACAGGAGAAACATGAGTTTGTGGTCTATAACAACGGGTAAGACGGGCATCCATAAATCGCGAGGGGGAAGTACATCTACGAGAGAAAGGCCGAAATAGTTCTCGTTTAAATTAGGTGATACCTTTTCGATGGTGGGGAGGGCAGGTCCTACCAGCTTTTCAGGTACACCTACGGGGTACGGAATGTTCTTCATCACGTAGGAGTATAAAGAACAGAAGTCGTAGTAATGGAGTTTCACGCCATACGTAGGTGGAAAGTATAGTTTGAATGCGTTTGTACGTCCGCCGAACAAGCTATCGCCGCATTTGAAAGGACCCAATTCCATTGAACGCTTGATGGTGTTTATTTCTTCGCGGTACTGCCCATCTGTCACCATTCGTGCATCATATTCGTGCTCCCACATTACCTTGTGAGTGAACTGAGAGCTTATAACCTGATCGCGGGTCCGGGTCCATGCAAGACTCGGCAGGAGATCTACCATGGATATCTCCTACGATTCCACACTCAGAGCGTGGGCATCCATGCCACCAGCGACCGTTAAAGGAGTACGCAGTCTTCTTACCAGCGACATGGTCTTAGCTTAGACCATCCACCCAAAAAGTACGACCATTGACTTTAATGGCCACTTCCCCCGTGTTGCGGGCATGTTTTATGTATACACCGGTTTGTTGCTGCAGGTGTATGAGCAGTAAATAGCCTTATACCCATTACTGCGTGGGTTGTTTCTGAGAATGACGGCTAGTGTGTCTTTAGGCATGAAGTTCTTGAACACCGTAAAGCACAATGAGGCGATCGTGGTTGCGGCTTGTAGCTGGTTGCAGTTGAACCGGTCTATGTACATCCTTCTAAACGCTTGGAAACATACTCTAACTACATGCGCATCATTCATGAAAAAACGCTCACATTCATCCGCTATACTGTAAGGAATATCTTCATTGAAACTGTTGTAGTAGTGGTCAAAAATCTTCACGCTCACTATCACTAATGTTGGCATAGTTAAAGTAATGTTTGGGGTGGTGGTTGGCGTACGTAATTAAAGTGTCGCTAGTGAGGAAAGTGTAAGGGAAATACCCTTTTGAAACTTCGGCGGCTACACCCATCACCTTGAGGAGCTTGGCTAATTTACAAGGTGTGAATAATAAAGGGTCCCTAAACTGAACATTGCCTCTTATTTGCATCTGTATAAGTTTGTTTCCTCTTTTCAAGGGATCGCTTGTAAATACCTCCAATGACTCGTGTTCAAGCAGTTCTTTATAAAGTAATTGTGTGTCAAATTTTGCACCGTTATGGACAAGAATATACAATAATTCTTCTGAACTTCTCCGCTAACTTGACAATATAGGACACAAAGAGTTTCACGGGGTTGTCGTGTGCGATCGTTTTAAAAACGTTTGTTCGTTTACCACATTTGTGACACTCATCACACTCGACTTCCATGCATTCGTCGCAGATAGTCTGGCTTACAAGTAGATGTGGGATAACCTTTTTGGTTTCAGCAGCCGTATATGTTTCTATATCATAGTAAACAGTTATACAAGGTTTATTTTTAGGCTCAGCATCTTTCATATAGCATACATGCTTTACTCCATCCGTCTTATATTTTTCATGATATGGAGAAGAGTGAATTTCATCGCATTTGTGCTCAAACTTTCCCAAATTATCCATCATATGAAACATTCCACATTCACAGATTCTCATTTTCCTGCAAGTGACAATTGACTAATGGAGAGCAAAGCAGTTATTATTGAAAAATGTGCGTCTACAAACATTACAGTCCCTCTTCTCAACTTCAACTACACGAATTTCACGCCTGGGGCTCTTACACTGTTCACATACCATGTGATAATCCTTACAATGTTTCACTATTTCATCTGCAAACTCGAGACATCCCTTACACAAATCATGATGCCTTCCATATTTTCGATTTTTATCATAATTCTCGTAAAGGTCCCTTATATTACGGATGGGGAGATACATTGTCCCTGACGGCCCTAAAATAAGTAGGGGTCTTGTACGGTTTCTCACACTACTTTTAAAAACACATTCCTACGACGATCATCCATCCCAAATACAACTATACGAACATTCATTTCCTGCTCCACCCTTCTCAACTCTTCAGGACCCATATTACAGTCAAACTCAAGCTTGCAATCTGAAGCCAGTTTACGAGCACGCTGCACAACCGTCGGCAGACAAATATTTTTGACCCAGGCATTTAGTACATTAAACATATGAGCTAAAACTACTGCTATAAAGCCCCAACCATGCTCAGTGTTTACATTCCTTCTGTAAATAGCCTGAGAATTGAAGTTAAGAGTATAAGGCGTGGCCGTATGTCCAGCAACACGGAATACCCGGTCAATATCTATCGTGAAGTTGTCCATTTTGAAGGTTGTACTACTTTCAGGGGCCTGCATTATACGACCCATAATATAGTCTATATCTAGAGCGGCCATGCATCTGTATGGTATTACTACCCAAAAATTCATCTATATCCCCGTCATCTGAACCGAACCCGAAGGACAGCCTCGTCCCGACTTCATGACCATCGCTGTTCTGAAGGGCAAACTCCACAATACACTCAAGTACGCGTCATAGTCCCTGCTCAGCATCATTGCTATACATGGCTCGCGGGTCGATCCTGACTACGTACCGATATCTAGTCAGGGCTGGGGTGGGGGTGGCAGCGCGCACGAACTCGAATGTTATACCATTCTCTACAGAACGAGAAGCTGGTGCTGTGGAGGGTACGTCCGGAATTGAATAGGAATAAGGGGGGTACATTTTTATTTGTGGAAGGAACTAGTGTGAGGGTTCTGTCGTAAAACGTAGAGGGTTGAGGCTCTATTACTGGGGACTAACAAACAGCGCACTCCTGGCACGCTTTATATCTGACGCAGAAGGCGAATCACCATCATACCTCCGCTTTGAATTTTCAAGTGCGGCAATACAGGTGCCGCTGATGGCAGCTCGCTAGCAGGGGTGGAGCTTGTAGCCACAACTACACTGTCATCGGAATCGTCGGTAATATCGATGATGGGGACATGTTGCTGTACCTCATCCTCATTCAGGGTTCTGAGGAAGAAGAGGAGGAAAAACAAGACTGTAGAATATAAGGAACATCATTTAAAATTTTATATTTTGTAAATGTTCCACTTCGGATTGTGACGTGTTAGAGATGGATTCTGTTGAAAAATTCAGGTTCACGAGCCCGTCCACATGTATTATATCTGGCCCTACAGGATGTGGTAAAACTGTATTTATGCTTAAAATCACTAAAGAAAAGATGTCCTCAAAATTTGTGCATAAAATCATATGGTGCTATTCAGCATACTAGTCAGTATTTAACGAGTGCCAAGATGATATTTTGTCCCACAAAGCTTTATATGACGTTAAATCGCTAAAAGGAAATTAACATACAGTCATTGTAATTGACGATCTCATGTTATAAATAGATAAAACGTTTGCCGAGACATTTACAGTGTTTTCCCACCATCTTAACCAGAATCTATTTTTCAAAAATAGATACATGCGCGATGTCTCGTTAAATACACAATATTTAGTCTTATTCGCTCAACGTAGAGATATGCCACAAATTGGGGTATTAGCCAATCAAATGTTCCCCATTCAGTGTAAGGAATTTTTGGAAGTTCATAAAGAAGCTACAAGTCAACGTTACGGATATTTGCTTTGTGACCTATACCCGCGAAACACGTTTAGGGTGCTTCTAAGAACGAATATATTTCCAAACGAGCCTGAAACGGTGTATATTGCAGAATGACAAAGAGGCTAAAGAAATACCATGAATTAACAAAAATCTATTATCGACTGCCCCGAGCATTGCAACAGTTGTTTGTTAAAAATATTGACTCCGACTTTTTAAAATGCATCTGTGAAATCTGTCTTAACGTTATAAAATATAATATACCAATGGAACCCCCTCAGAAGGCTCGCCCACGCCGTTACAAGAACATAATACGCGCACTAGCTTGTAAAAGTCAAATTGTGGGGAAGAAAAAACAAATTATTGTACAAAGAGGGGGTTCATTCCTCCCCATCTTATTTTCAGTTTTGGGACCTTTACTGACTAGATTAATATGATGAAGAAATTAGTCGTGATTCCATACGAGGTGTATGCTTCAGTGCAAGGCTCAAAGAGTCCAGATACGGTTCTAGAACTCCGTAAAAGCAGGTTTAAAAGAATGGAAAGCGAGTTGTTTAGACGGTCTACAACACCCATTGGGTAAGTTGTGAGAATTTCGATTAGGCAGCATCCTACATCACATTGCTAAGGGAATTAATTCAACCGGTAGATTCCGTGAGAGGGTAGGGACTAAAACTCACATTCTCACCCCTTAGCATGATGTTACCTCCCTGTTGAAACTCACAAGATTTGGGCGCCTTTAGAGCCCAATCTGCGACCTTCCATCTTCTACTTATTGCTGATCGCTAGCCCTATGGGTCGCCATAGGCACCGGGGAGACAGTTGTTCCGACGAGCCGAGGCATTGGGCGCGCGATTGATGGAAAATTTTGGCCCAAGACATAGGCCCTATGACGCGCTACTTATAAGTCAACGAAGGGGTTTATAGAGGGGTCTGCTGCCGGGCTAGGATCACCCCGGCCCTACCTTTTCATAGGTGCTTTCGGCCACGGTCAAACTTCGATAGGTACCCGGGGGACGTGGACCGAGAATTAATTGAACGGCTACAGAGGCTACGATGCGCGGCTTCTAGCTCCATCCTCAAAATTCTCCAGGTTTTCCCCGGTACACGCTTAGACTCATCGGCGATCCCTTGACTCCGGGAACCCAATACGAGGCCTATCCATTAGGCCTATGGCTCTGGGGAGAAGATTAGATAAGATGTCCCCCCGCTTCCTCCTAGCCTTACAAATTCATGGAATCATAGGCTAACCGACGTGGTGCAAGGTACGGTTTTCACGTGTTGTCGTACCGCCCGAAAGACTTATCGGGTCCCCTTGACTCCGGGAACCCAATACAGCCTATCCATAGGCTTATGGCCCTGGGGGGAAGAAGATTCCCCCCTACTCCTAGCCCTATAAATGGAATCATCGGCTAATCGCCGCAGTGCAGTCGTCAATCACCTGACCAAAAAGAAATCTATCTACCATTTCATAGGTCCTTTCAGCCACGATCAAACTTCGATAGGTACCCGTGAGACGTGGACCGAGAATTAGCTGAACGGCTACAGAGGCTACTTTGCGCGGCCTCTAGCTCCATTCGCAAAATTCTCCAGGTTGTTCCCGGTACACGCTTAGACTCATCGGCGATCCCTTGACTCCGGGAACCCAATACGAGGCCTATCCATTAGGCCTATGGCTGTGGGGGAGAAGTTTTAATTTGAGATTTCCCCCTCATCCGTGCCTTACAAATACACGGAATCGTAGGCTAACCGACGTGGTGCAAGGTACGGTTTTCACGTGTTGTCGTACCCCCGAAAGACGACCTATCGGGTCCCCTTGACTCCGGGAACCCAGTACAGCCTATCATTAGGCTTATGGCATGGGAGGAGAAGATTCCCCGTCGACTCGACTCCTAGCCCTAGAAATGGAATGATCAGCTAATCGACGCAGTGCACTGGGTCAATCACGTGACCGAAAAGAACACCTCCCAACATCGTAGGGGATGGGGGAACTCCTGAGCCCCGGACCCCTTCGTAAATTCCTTGGAAACCTATGCTGAGGGGGAGAAACCGGTCGTTCCCCGATACGGACATAGGACCTATACCGGGGGTAACTCACGACCCGCCATTCTTACTCCCACGACCTATTAAAAAGTGAAAAGTCACCTGATGAGAAAAGAATCTTAAACCAAGAAGCTCTGCAGAAATTTCTTCGTGAGTACGAAAATTATAAGAATCCGACAGAGATCCCCGTAGTTATTAGGCACAACGCAGACGACGCTGAACATGGAGGTATAGGACGTGGGTTGGCGGCTAGAGATGACCATTGAAAGAATAACGGATCGACCCCCACAACATATCGAGCATGTATTAAAAAGCAGTCTCCCACATACATTGAGGAATAAATGCATAAGTCTTTATAATCTATTGAGTGAGGGTCACTTTATACAGTGGACCGATACAGGTGAGGTCAATGTTGAAGGAACAAAGGTACAGAGCTCGAACATCGTTGACATCGTCCATGAGAAAGTGGGATAGGCCCTCACCATCAGGATGGAATCCTATTAAAGGAAGACTACGGCAAATAAATGTCCCCAAAATATTGATAGGAAATCTGAACAGATTAAAAGACTTAGAGCAAGCCTAGCATGTACCACAACTGAGCACGCCTTCACCCTCACCGGTGGCATCTCTGGAGAGGAGAAAGAAGAGACCAAACAACAACGGTAAACCCTCCCCGAGTGCCTCTAAAACACGCAAATGGCCACCATATTAAGAAAACGCTATTATGACATTTCTAGCCCAGCCTCCTACGGCATGTTGATAGACTGTACAGAGGCGTTTATAATGAGGGAGTAGGGAAAAAAGATGTTGAGAGTTTTTTGCGCGAGCAGGATGCTTATACACTTTATAAGCCGCTGAGAAAAAGGTTTAACACAGCCAAGACAACAGCAGCCTCGAATGACTCTATTCGGCAAGCGGATTTAACAGACATGCAGAGATATTCAGTGTATAATGGCGGCTACCGCTACATCCTATTCATAATACACGTATTCTCTAGATATTTGTGGTTAATTCCCCTGAAAAATAAATCGCCTGAAACAGTTGCTAAAGCCACCAAAACACATAAAAACACACAGATATATAGACATTCTGGATTCGCTGGCTTTATCCTACAACCGTTCACACTACCGTGCGATTGGGACAACACCCAACGAAATTTTAGAAAGAGGTACGCACACAGAGCGTGAGGTGAGAAAAAATATTCGTAGAGCGCCACCACACTCTGCGCGTTTCAAAATCAATGATTATGTAAGGCTGTCGCGTTCGGGTAATAAATTCGCGAAGGGATTTGAGCAAGGTTGGATTTTTAAAGTTTGGGCTATGAGACCTAAAGACGAGGTAATGCTGTATTACGTTGACGATTTGAATGGGGAAGAAATTGCAGGAGGCTTTTACGGCGAGGAGCCGCAGAAAGTGACATTTAATTTAGAAAAAAATGTGTTTAAAATTGAAAAATATTTAGGTAGAAAAGGATCAGGAAAGAAAAAAATGTACCTAGTGAAATGGCTACGGTACCCAGAAAGCTTCAACACCTATGTAAAAGCTGATGCAATAATGAAGCTTAAATAGTATGCAACATGGCGTCTAACCACTTCTACGTCACACTCCTGTCCTCTCCTTCTCTGTCTGTACATCCTGGCAACACTCTGGCCAACTTTGTAACAGAACTCCCTGGTCCCATCGAATTGGATCGTGATTCGTATGAGGTTGGAATATGCGAGATTCAATTGGCTACCAAGTTTTTAGGTATTGAAAATAAAGAATTCGTTTTTACGGTTCTTAAAGACCGTGATGAGTGTGAAAAAGCAGCTGTAACTCGGGACGGGACCATGCGTTCCGCCCGGAGTGGGGAGGCACAGTATTGCACTACAGTAGTAACACTAAGCCCGGATCATTATGGTGCGGCCGAGGATGTTGTGAGAGACTTAAATGGTAGTTTGAAAAGCTCAAACCTTTCGGATGATTTAGTATACGAAATCATGAACAAAGATACCCCTGCACATACTCTGACCCTAAAATCACAGGCTAACAGAAATATTAAAGACAAAGAACTGTTCAAATTTATGACCTAGGGCCGATATGGAGGAGCCCTCCAAAGCGATACCTTTCGCGAAACACAACATGACTTGTGCAGCCTAATGTATCAGCTGAAATTGGAGAAATTGAAAGATGGCTCTCCTCCCCGAGACATGTGCTATATTTACAGCCATATCATGGAGCATCAGTTTGTCGGGAATACCCAGGCGCGCCTGCTGCACATCGCTCACATTCCCAATCATAGAAGAAGGAGCTTGAGCATTACATATGACAAGCCTCATTATGTCAATGTCACAACTAATCTATTAACCAGTATCTCAATATATATATATATATATATATATATATATATATATATATATATATATATATATATCGGCTATTGATTGGTGGCGCGGAAAACGCAGTTTAATAATAACAGGAACACCAGAGAAAATACAAACATCCTTCAAGGTTTAATAGTACCAACGTTTCGGAATGCACTAATTCCATCTTCAGGGCTAAAACAATAAAATGCCAAATCACATACGAAATACAATTTGCTTAATAACAATTTAAAATAAACTTTAAAAATTATAAAAAGTAGCTAATTAAATGTAAAACAGTAAAACATTAAAACTAAAAGGTAAATAAATGTGAAGTTAAAAAGTTAAAATTATAAAAAGTAAAAGCATTAAAACTGAAACGTAAATAAAATAAACTAGTACCTTAACCAAAACACAGCAGATCTATCGATGATTCGTCAGAATTTAGGTCTGGTTTTAGTTTATAAATAAACAGAGACTCCATAATTTTAAGCTTAAGGTCAGAGCTTCCGGCAGCAAGAACGGCGAAATTAGAATGTGAAATTGGGTGGTTATTGTTGTGCGAGTGATTACGTATGAGAGAATTAGGTGGTTTGCCAAGGGGTAAATTTGTACGGACCGATTTACCGAGATGTTCGTAAATACGGGATTTTAAATGTCTTTTAGTTTTACCTATATATGACCCCATACAGTGGTCACACTTGTATTGATAAACTATGGATGACTTAAGAAGTGTAGGAATAACATCCTTGTATTTAAATAAATGGTAAATCGATTTAGACGGGGTGAATATAATTTTTATACATAGTTGTGGGTAGAATTCCTTGAGCAATTTTAAAAGTTTGTTTCTAATGTTAAAACTTGAGGTTCCCATATAGGGCAAAGTGAAATACAGAATATCTTTGGGGACTGTAATTAAGTCTCTAGTTGTAGGGCTTATTAGTCTATTTAAGGTTCTGCCTATTGTAGTCTCCACCAGTCTAGAAGGGAAATTATTCTTGGCAAGGAGTTTTCGGATGAAATCTAGTTCATCGTGTAGTTTAAAGTAATCTGAACAGATATTGAAAGCTCTATTGGTCAGAGTCGAAATTAAATTTCGTTTGAAACCTAAAGGGATAAAGGAAGAAAAGTTCGTCGTAAGATTGGTGAATGTCGGCTTTCGGTAAACAGAAGTTTCAAAAGAGGAATTAGTTTTTATTATCTTAATGTCCAAAAAGGACAGAGAGCTATTAGATTCAACTTCTGAAGTAAATTGAATATTAGTGTGCTTAGAATTAAGGTAATTACGAAACAAAGGGATATGGTCTGGTGATTTAAACAGGAGAAAAGTGTCATCAATATATCTTCTATAAAAAACCGGTTTAAAGTTGGAAGGACACTCATTCAACCATTTCACTTCATGATGACACAGAAACGCGTTAGCTAAGGTGGGACCAAGAGGCAGACCCATTTGAACACCTTCAGTCTGTTTAAAATATTCACCGTTGAATATAAATATAAAGTCTTCCACCGAAAATTTTAGTAGTTCTTTCATTTGACCACTATTAAAACCCTGCACAGTATCAGTATTATTAAAAAGATTGTCAATACATATATCAATAGTTTCTGCAACAGGCACATTGGTAAATAAAGATTTTACATCGAAGCTAGCCATTGTGTAAGAATTATTATTTAATGAGGTAACCCACATTAGAAACAAACTTTTAAAATTGCTCAAGGAATTCTACCCACAACTATGTATAAAAATTATATTCACCCCGTCTAAATCGATTTACCATTTATTTAAATACAAGGATGTTATTCCTACACTTCTTAAGTCATCCATAGTTTATCAATACAAGTGTGACCACTGTATGGGGTCATATATAGGTAAAACTAAAAGACATTTAAAATCCCGTATTTACGAACATCTCGGTAAATCGGTCCGTACAAATTTACCCCTTGGCAAACCACCTAATTCTCTCATACGTAATCACTCGCACAACAATAACCACCCAATTTCACATTCTAATTTCGCCGTTCTTGCTGCCGGAAGCTCTGACCTTAAGCTTAAAATTATGGAGTCTCTGTTTATTTATAAACTAAAACCAGACCTAAATTCTGACGAATCATCGATAGATCTGCTGTGTTTTGGTTAAGGTACTAGTTTATTTTATTTACGTTTCAGTTTTAATGCTTTTACTTTTTATAATTTTAACTTTTTAACTTCACATTTATTTACCTTTTAGTTTTAATGTTTTACTGTTTTACATTTAATTAGCTACTTTTTATAATTTTTTAAGTTTATTTTAAATTGTTATTAAGCAAATTGTATTTTGTATGTGATTTGGCATTTTATTGTTTTAGCCCTGAAAATGGAATTAGTGCATTCCGAAACGTTGGTACTATTAAACCTTGAAGGATGTTTGTATTTTCTCTGGTGTTCCTGTTTATTATATATATATATATATATATATATAAGACCGATTGAGGGGAAAATTTTCCATTCGGTGACGGGAGCTTAACAGTGAAGCTGCACTTTCGTCGCACTGTGGTATAATGACCCAAAGCCCTTTCACAGTCTTTCGAGGGGTGAGATACCAGCGCGGGAGTGGGCTTGGACCCTTTTTTTCAACCATACTGCGTACGGACGGCTTTCCCCTTGCTGAAGAGGGGTGCCAGACATCTCGGAAGGAAAGCGTTACAATCAGGTCTTAACACGGTAGAAGACAATGGGGGAGTCTCGGCCAACAGAAGCTTTGAAAAGCACTTGTAGCGTACACGGGACGAAATCATCAAAGATACAAAGAGAAAAATGCGTGGTGGTAGGAAGAAGAAGAGGCCTATCCGGAAGAAGAAGAAGAAGAAGGGGTTACTAGCACGTGGCGTTAAAAGTAAACGGACATCAAAAAAGAAGTGTTCTAAGCGAATGAAACCTATGGTTGATAATTTTTTAACCGATATAAGCTAAGGACATTGCTCTCATGAATCATAGACTGTTTTCTACTTGCCGAGAGAGGTGGCACTATTTCTGACTCGTCATGGCCCGTTTCATCTATCCGTGCAGTTCACAATGTTGTAAATCGGAGCTGTCCCTCTTTGACATGCTCCCAACTCACGTTTCTATTGAGCACAGTGACTTCATTACAATCAATCCGTTAAACACCATTAGCTCCCCGAGTGCCTCTATAGAATTCGTGATCCCAAGCTCAGGCCCTTACTTTATTGATCTAAGATGTGTGCACATGTTCGCTAAACTCCGTATAGCACATCCAGACGGAACGGATTGCGAAGCCAAATGCGTTGTATTTCCAGAAACAAACTTTCTACACTCCATATTCAGTCAGTGTGACGTGTATTTACACCACGTCAACATCTCGGCAGGAACGGGTTACTATCACGTAGGAGCCTATCTGGAAAATGTCCTCAACTTTTCCAAAGAAGCGAAGGATACCTTTTTAACTGCCGATGGCTATTATCAAGTTAAAGATGAAAGTAATATAAAGGAAAAATTTAAAAATTCTAAAAAGATATATCATATGAATGCTTCGGACGCCTGCATACAAACTTTACTTTCCAGGAGAAGCTGCTTATGAATAGGGTCGATATGAATATACAAATTAGTATTATATGAATATAATGAACATAAGGATTATATAAATATAAGGATTTATATAAATATACGAATTATATAAACATTATACGAATGCATATAAGAATGTATGAATTTATTCATTGTTCATTTTTACATATATAGATATGTGTGTATGGCTTACGTGAGATTTTCAACTTCATATAAGTCTGGTAAACAATAGAGTTCTGCTTGACTGTCAGTGTCCATGACGGCTAGTAATGCATGGTTATTCACTGACAAAAATAACAACTGGTATGGCCCAAATTGCCCGTAGACCCTTTTATATGCAGCGCGTCCCCCAATTGTAGGCCGAAATCAGAAGGCCAATCGCTGACTCGAAGGCTTCCTCATTGGAGGACAATGTCTCTGGGGCGTGGCTATGTCATATGTATGCGGGTTTTGAACCAATCAAAATGTCGTAGGCTCGATCTCACGCCCCATTCGATGGCTCGAGAATTTCTGGTTGGTCGATGCCGTTACTGAGGGTGTCTTTATCAGAATTGACTTAAACAGCCCACATATTTTTTCAATTGTTTTCAGAGATGTCAAAATTATGTAAATATTAAATGAGTGGTTGATTATGTCCTTATTTTTTAATTAAAAACTTATTTAATTGCTTGAATTTCAGCACAAAATTCAACATTAATTAGTATGTAGTTTTAAAAAAAAATTTAAACGTGAACTCAGTGCTATTAAATCTTCTGTGGCTGCTCCTTTAAAGGAAAATCTTCAATAAGTGGAAAGGTGTCACGTGATTGATTGTGAGTAACATAGATATGGGACATAAATTTAATGACAGGTCTAAGTAGACAGTACCAAAGAGAAATGCTTTTAGCATACGGAGAGAGAGAGAGAGAGAGTTACAAGTTGTTACAAGGACAAGAAATACCTCAAAAGGCCTTGCGGCCCATACCGAGGAGGTACCAATGGCAACATGTGCCAGGGAAAAATTCCTATACCCTCAAATAGTTTGCAAGATTCGGTCTAATCTTTTCTTGAACTGATCCACAGAGGAACTGTTCACAACTTCTGAAGATAGCCTGTTCCACGTGTCACAGATCATATAGGTAAAATAATTCCCACACACATGAGTGCTAAACCGTTTCAAATCCTACTTTCAACCATTGTTGCGAGTTGAGTTCCCATTTAACTAAACATGCTTCTAAAATTGACATCGTTGAACCCGTGTAAGAGCCTTCAAAACCTCGATGAGTTGACCGCGCAGCCTCCGAGTTTCCAGCGGAAACAAATTCAGGACGCGTAAACGTCGATTGTAGCCCATATGCAAAACGGAAGGGATTAACTTTGTGGCCCTCGCCTGCACTCGCTCCAGCCTGTCAATATCTTTTCTGAGGGTGGGCAACCAGAACTGCACAGCATACTCCAGGTGCTGCCGAACCAGGGAATTGTACAAAGAGAGCACAATTTCCTTGTTTCGAAATCTAAATTGCCTCCTGATCTAACCCAACAGCTTCTGGGGTTTATTTTCCACCTCTACGCACTGTTTGGTAAACTTAAGGTCGCTGCTAATTAGCACACCCAAGAGAGAGAGAGTTTGAGTGTATTATAAATGGGCTCAGAGGCACAAAAACTGGACTGCGGCAGATTGGAAACGTGTAATTTGGTCCGATGAGTCCCGTTTTTGTTTGTTGAAAAAAATCCATATTAGAAAGATGGAGCCAGGCAGAGTGATGGTGGATTTCTTTTCACTATGAGAGTTTATTTGGCGATGTTTAAATTGAAAGCGGAACTGTAGTCGTTGAGGGTTGGCTGAATTCTGAGTATATAAAGGGACTCAAGTATGCGAAGGTCGATTAGTTGGTTGGCTGAATTAACGATTTTGAAATTGGACGGAAGTAACGGGTGGTTGTGAAGGTGGCAGTGATCCCTTATTGCTGATTTGGAGGGTTTGTTCAAGGGCTGTGAAGTTCTGATAGAAATCCCACGATGCTCGTCCACTCTTGTTTGATATTGGCGGATGGTACTGCCAATATAGTTCGCTTTGCAGCGAACACAATTAAAAGCGTAGATAGTGGACGAAGCAAGTGGCTGGGGTGTTTTATCTTTATGGTTAAGGTAAGATCTGATACTATTGTTGTTGGTGAAGACAAAATAGAGCGGTAGAGCGGGGTGAGTAGGAGACGGAGTTCTGAAAGTATTTTGTGGCTGAAGTGGTCGTAATAGGGGAATGAAAAATATTGTACGTCTTTTTTAACAGTGGGAACTTTAAGGGGGGGGGTAGATAAATGTTATTAAGAAAGTTTCTGGTTAAAGATTGTAAAAGATGTTTTGGGAAGGAGTTATTAATGCTGAAATTATGAATGAATTATATTTCATGGTGAAAGGATAAGTACGAAGAACATAGATGATAGGCGGGGTGGATTAAAATTTTAATAGTTTATTTTATGTAGCGAAGGGGTGTGGCTTAGGAAATTAGTACCTAGGCCTTTGTACGTAGGTTTTCGATAAATGGAAGTGCTGAATTTGTTTTGCTTAGGTATTGTAATATTTCGTCCTCCTATTCCTCGCTAAGTTACGTTTCCCTAAGAACAAACCATTCAACCAAGTTTTTTATATATACATATATATATATATATATATATATATATTATATATATATATATATACAATATATATATATATATATATATATATATATAAAAGGTTGTAACATAAGCACACCGGACAAAAAATTAGTCACCCCTAATAGCACCGATAGTAGGAAGTTCAAGGTCACACAGAGGGCGCTGATGTAGCATTGGTAAGTGACAAGTAGCGGTGACGTAGCACACAGGATCAGATCTGTTTCGTGGGGTGGTGAAGAACAAAGTGTGTGTTGGATATAGTCTGCAAAATGGGTCGTGAGGCAGACGTTACTCAGTGGCAAAAAGGAGCCATCGTGTTTGGCAGAGCCCACGGACACAAAATGTCTGAAGTAGCCCAATTTGTTGGTGTGTCAACGCGTACTGTCCAGCGAGTTTACAAAGAGTGGTGTAGTTCGCAATCAACTGACAATCGACGGCGTAACTGTGGCCGGAAAACAATTCTCGACAATAGGGGCCGCCGCCATGTTTCTCGTCTAGTAACTGCAAATCGTTTTCAAACCAGAGAACAATTGCTCCAAGAAACCAATGAGGTTCTCCAGCGACCAATTTCCGAACGGACATTGCGACGAGAACTGCATGCGATGGACATCTGGAGCAGGGTACCACGGAAGATGCCGCCGTTAACAGCAAGTCACAAATTGGCACGTTATAAATGGGCTCAGAGGCACAAAAACTGGACTGCGGCAGATTGGAAACGTGTAATTTGGTCCGATGAGTCCCGTTTTTGTTTGTTCTCCAATGATGGGAGGCGACGAGTACATCGCAGGTCCAATGAAGCCTTTAATCCTGAATGCGTCGAAGGTGTTGTTCAGGCTGGAAACAGAAAGTGAAGCGCAGGAATAGACACCCACGGACTCTGGCGGAACTACGGGACCGGCTGATGAACGAGTGGCAGCAAATCGATGTTCAGTACATGCACAACCTCGTAGAGTCTCTGCCTCGCCGGATTCGTGCGGTTATCAAGGCCAGAGGCGCCGTCACACGTTATTAGGTACATTCTGAGAGGGGTGACTAATTTTTTGTCCGGTGTGCTTATATTCTGCTCGATTTATTAGTTCATTCAGAACAAAAATTAAATGACATAAGGACAAAGTAATCATAAATGTAATTCCCTTCTTTTTCTATAACCTCCTCCCACCTGTAGAAAAGTTTTTTTACTCCACGTTCGAAGAAATCCCTTGGTTTTGAGTTAAAAAAGCGATCTCTTCGTTTACGATAGCTTCCCTGGGTTGCAACTTTTGTCCATCTATGTGGTGTTGCAGACTTCTGAATAAATGGTACTCTGAAGGTGCGATGTTCGGAAAATAAGGTGGATGAGGCATTTTTTTCCAACCAAATACCTCCAATTGGGCAGTGGTGATTCTAGCAGCGTGAGGGCGCGCGTTATCCTGGTGGAATAGAACACCTCTGCGATTAATTAATGCAGGGCTTTTTTCTTGTAATGCCAACTTCAATCGTTATTGGCAGTAGACTTCAGCTGTGATTGTTTGGTTATCTGACAGAAGCTGAAAATGAATAATTCCTTGCATATCCCACCAAACGCATAGCAAAATTTTCTTTGGATGGGGTCCATTCCTTGCCTGATGTTCAGGCTTTGTTTCACGACTAAGCCACTGATGTCGACGCTTAATATTTTTATAGAGGACCCATTTTTTCATCCCCAGTGACAATCCGATTCAAAAGCGTTGCCTGCAGTTGCCGAGAATGCAGTGATGTGCAAATATCGATTCGATGTTGAAGATTCGCTTGTGACAAATCATGCGGAACCCATTTTCCAACCTTCTCTACTTTTCCTAACAGCTTCAAATGACGAGGAATGGTCATATGGCTAACGCCGAGTTGCAGGCCAAGTTCTCTTACAGTTCCCGTCGGGTTTTCCACCACTGTTGCTTTCAGCAACTCTTCATCTAACTCATTTGGTCGTCCTGTTCGTTGATAATTAATCTTTCAGACTGAAGTCTCCATTTCTGAACTTCTCAAACCATCTCCTACACATCCATTCACTCACAACATCATTTCCATAAGCTCTTTGAATGTTTCACAAGCGTTAGGTGCTTTATGGAACTCAAACAGCATCACATGTCGAATATGCTATTTCAAATATCGATTCGATGTTGAAGATTCGCTTGTGACAAATCATGCGGAACCCATTTTCCAACCTTCTCTACTTTTCCTAACAGCTTCAAATGACGAGGAATGGTCATATGGCTAACGCCGAGTTGCAGGCCAAGTTCTCTTACAGTTCCCGTCGGGTTTTCCACCACTGTTGCTTTCAGCAACTCTTCATCTAACTCATTTGGTCGTCCTGTTCGTTGATAATTAATCTTTCAGACTGAAGTCTCCATTTCTGAACTTCTCAAACCATCTCCTACACATCCATTCACTCACAACATCATTTCCATAAGCTCTTTGAATGTTTCACAAGCGTTAGGTGCTTTATGGAACTCAAACAGCATCACATGTCGAATATGCTCTTTCGTGGGCTCCATGTTTTTTCAATTATTGTAATATCGTAGGGGTGGCGTTGCAACTGTATGAAAAACACTAGAGAAAATATTCACTAGCCTAATCCTACACTAGCCTAAGCCTACATTAGCCTAAGTCATTCTGTATCATTCTGTATCGTGATAAAACTTGTGCGAACCTATCGCCGCGTGTATTTTGCAACATTTCTAAAACTATTTCACATTATCTTGAGGTTATTCTATTATCTATCGTCCGTTTTCTAATCGAGCAGAATTTATGTTACAACCTGATATCTGTATATATATATGATGAAAATAACCACAAAGGAAAAAGGAAACACAGAATGGTGCTCAAGCGCTTTCGTCTAATGACATCCTCAGGATTACTGAAATAAATAACAAGTTCGAGACTATATATAGGTCACACAAAAAAATAAAAAAATAAAATAAAATAAAACAGAAAAATAAAAATTGTAGGACAAGCATACAAATTTATAAAGAAACACTATCATAGTTTTAGCACTTTGTCCCTCTTGTCTAAGTCCGTTCTGAACGAATTCAAAACAACAGGATCAAGCGAAAAAAGACCCAGGCTAATGTTAAAATTATTTGTAAGTTGAATAATGGCAGACTCAACAATATTTCTATTAACAATGTTGCTTGAATGAAACAAAATTGAAGCATTATTCCAATCAGTACAGTGGGATACTAACTCTGACAAATGGACGAAAAGGGCACTGGACTACTGTTCCGTTCTAACGGAATATTGATGCTGTTTTACACACGTGTGCAAATCCTTTCCCGTCTGTCCAATGTAAAGGGAATCATATTGTTTACAATCAATTTTATAGGTAATGCCTGAATTATTGGTAGAGCTATTTCACAATATTATCATATGAAAATACTTCATTATTATTCAAATGTTAAGTATATTTGCAATGCCTAAAAAGCATGGGAAAAATGGAAGTACTTAAATATTCTTCGACAAAGTGCGAGGGTTATTATTCACACGATACACAGTTCGTTCTGCCTTGTTAAGCCAAAATTCCAAAAAAACAGGTGCGTAACACAAATCACTTCCAATACTGTTGATTTTTGTAATTCTGCATCCATGTATTCCGGACTGGCGATCCTAAGAACAAGGAGAAACATTGAAGAAAATATGGCTTGCTTGATGGGGGTGTCATGTCCGGAGTAAAAGTGTACGTAGGACAAATTGTTTTTTTTTTTCCGATAAATAGTAAACTTAAAACCTGGGCTTTCCCTATGTACACGCACATCCAAAAACAGGATTGAGTTGTTTTGTTCCATTTCTGAAGTAAACTTAATGGAGGAGACTTGATTATTTAACTGAAGGAGGAAGTCATCCAGGTCACGTTTCATGGGTCAGATACACAAAATATCGTCGACGTACCGCAACCATGGGATGCCAACCTCCAGGATTCTCGGAATGTAAATAATTTCGAAAAAAATCCATATAAATATTGGAGAGGAGGGGCGACAAGGGATTACCCAAAAACCTGTTGATAATACTCGCTATTGAAAGTGAATTTACACTCTTTGATGCAAAGTTTAATGAGTTCCAAAACGATGTCTGCAGGTAGTGGCAGGTCATACTTATGTAATTCTCGGGAAAGTCAAGTATATCGTCAATCGGCACTTTTGTAAACAATGAACAAACGTCAAAACTGATCAATCTATCGTTGGTTTCAGTGCGTATATTATTCAGTTTTTCAGTAAGATCGATGGAATATTTTACATGTGAATCAGAGATAGTTCCGAGAATGGGGGACAAGACTTTGACAAGCCATTTGGAGAGTTTATAGGTAATAGAACCCACAGAGATAATTAATAATAGGGCGCATAGGGTTGCCAGGTTTCTGGGTTTTAATAAGACCGTAAAGGTAGGGAAGAGAAGGTGAAGTGGACGTGAAAAGCGGAATTAAATCCTTACGATTTTTGAGAATGCGTTTCAAGCCACTATTGATTGATTTGATGACGTCATCCTGCGGGTTGTTCCTACGTTTTCTGTATGTGGCAGGGTCCTGGAGAAGCTCGTTCATCTTTCTAATGTATTCCACTTTGTCCATAATAACTATGTGGAATAAACTAGAAAGCTTATCTTAATGGGTGGTTAAAAGCCCACGACTTTTGAGAGAATGTAAGAAGTTGTTGATTCTGTCCTCCATTACAACCATTACGATAAGCTTTTTGCTTCAGGTACTATCCCAGGGGTTGTTTATGGCCTACCTAAGACCCATAAACCTGGAGTTCCGCTTCGCCCCATTCTTGCAGCCATAAATACTCCAAGTTATAACCTCCCAAAATTTTTGGTCCCAATCATAGACCGTCTCACACGAAGTCATTTCACTTTGCGAGATTCTTTTGAGTTTGTTGATTGTGTCACCAAGTTGAAATTTAAGGATTGTTTCATGGCTTCCTTTGATGTTGAATCTTTGTTTACCAATGTACCTGTATTAGAAACTTGTGATATTATTATAAATTCTTTGTTTGGCTCCGCTAATGACATTTTGGGATTTAGCAAACAATTACTTTCAAAACTTTTAAAGTTATCAGTCCGGGATACCATTTTCTTTTTATAATAAAGAACTTTTCCACCAGCACGAGGGAATGGCAATGGGTTCGCCCCTTGGTCCGTCTTTTGTTAATAGTTTTCTTTGCTTTCACGAGGAAAAGTGGCTGAGAGGTTGTCCGCCTGACTTTAAATCTATTTTATTAAAACGTTATGTAGACGATTGTTTTGTCATTTTTAAGCATAAGGATCTTGCCCCTTTGTTTTTAAATTACATTAATACTAAGCATCCTAATATTAAATTCTCTATGGAAGTAGAAGAGCACAATAAAATTTTGTTTCTTGATGTTGCCGTAAATAAACATAGTACAGGCTTCTCAACACAAGTATACACAAAACCAACTACCACCCAACTCGGAACTCATGTTTTTTAATATCCCACTTAGTTTTAAACTAGCTTGTATTAAAAGTCGTATTTTTAGGGCCTCTCACCTTTGTTCAAGTTGATCTTCATTTAACTTAGAAATTCAGTATCTTAAGAGATTTTTTAACTATAATTTTTATTGCACTACTACTATTGAGACACTAATTTCAAAATTTTTAAATAACCTATATTCGGCCAAAATAATTCAGTCCACAATTTCGAAACAGAGGGTTTATCTTAAGCTTCATTTTTTAGACCAACTAACTTTTCAACTTAATAAAGATCTCCACTCTATTTTGGACAGACACTTCCCTCAATGCGATTTCATAATTATTAATTCCAATCCTAATTCATTGCAATAAAGATCACCTCTCCGTGCTTTTGAGATCCTTTGTAATTTATCTATATACATGTGCGACCTGCCAAAGTCGCTATGTAGGGCAGACAGCCCTGCAGTTGAAACTTAGGATTTTGAAGCATTTGGGTTTTTCTTATCGAACTTCTCGCCTTTCCACTCCTAAATCTTCTGCTATTCGGCATCATTCAGAGACTCATGACCATCCGTGCCCCAGGACTCCTTTACGATTTTATCGTCTGCTTCTACTTCGTGTGACCTAAAAATTTTAGAATCCCTTTTTATCAAGAAATTAAATCCAGGATTAAACGACAGCCTTTCCTCGATAAATTACATACTTCATAATCAACCATCCAACACCTTTTCAACACAACTAACACACTAACTTAGGTTCTTACTCCTTTCCTTTCTCTTAAGTTGTCATTTGCAACTCTTACCATCCAGGTTAGGCCTTTTAAATTTTTAAATTTAAATTTTAGTTTATTCTGTTGTTAAGCTATTTTTAAGCTATTTTTTTAACAATTTTCTTATTGTATTAGGTTTTATTATGTACAGTATATTTATCTGACGTTTGTATTTAATTCAGTTTCTTTAGTTATATTATAGATTTTTTTAGATGTTTTCTTTTAGTCACTGAAGATGTCCCCCTGAGTGGACCGAAACGTTTGGCTAATAAATGTTGAGAGTTGTATCTCTTGTCTTTATATATATATATATATATATATATATATATATATATATATATATATATATATGGGATGAATTTCACAATAAAACACGTGAAATGAATGAATGCTGCAAACCCACAAGGAAAAAGAAAAAACGATTCCAAGGCCTTTCGTGTATTCAAAGCTGTGTAGCTTTGAATACACGAAAGGCCTTGGAATCGTTTTTTCTTTTTCCTTGTGGGTTTGCAGCATATATATATATATATACATACAGGATGTCCATAAATGATTACCCTGATTAAAGCATGCTATAACTTTTAAATAAACACTCGTATTCAAACACAGTTTTAATCATAAGTAGTTAAACATACAAAGTTTTGATACATAGTTAATAAACTTAATAAGCTTCCACATGTGCACCCATAGTGGCACGTAAAATGTCTAAACGATATTCACACTCACGCCACACACATTTTCCAACATTTGTGGGTTAACTGTTGCAATTGCATCCGTAATGCGTTCTCGCAATGTCCTGATATCTGGAACAACTGTTGCATAAACCAAATCTTTAACATGACCCCAGAGAAGGAAATCCAGCGGGGTAATGTCTGGTGATCTTGGGGTCCATGAGATTGGCCCGTCCCTGCAATCCATCAATTTGGAAATGTTGCGTCGAGAGTTTCACGAACAACATGCGCCCAATGAGGGGGTGCCCCATCTTGTTGGAAGATGACAGTTGGCTGCCTGTCCTGCAGCTGGGGGATGGCGTAATTGGTGAGCATATCCAGGTGCACAGTTGCGGAAACAGTGTTCTCAGCGAAGAAGAAAGGATCAATTATCTGGTCATGCATTAGTCCATACCAGACATTGATCTTCGGACTGCCCCGAATATGCTCCCTTACGGCACGTGGGTTTACCGATCCCCAAATACGCACATTGTGTTTGTTGACTCTACCACTAAGATGAAACGTAGCCTCGTCTGAAAAGCAGACACGTAACAGGAAGTCATTATCCTCGTCAATGCTGTTCAAAATATCAATAGCGAATTGTTCACGTTTTGGACGGTCATCAGGCTTCAGTTCTTGAACAATTTGTACCTTGTAGGCGTGTAACTTCAAACGTTTGTGTAACACCTTGTGCACCGTAGACTTCGGTATCTTTAGTTGGCATGAAGCTTGTCTCACCGATTTCCTTGGTGACCGTGTGAAAGCAGTTTGAATGTTTTCCACCGTCCCATCGGAAACTGATGGTCTACCACTGCTCTTTCCCTTTTCCACGTTTCCAGTTTCCAAGAATTTTTTCATCCACGACTTAACACGTTGGCTCCCACACGACCCACCGGAGGGTCGTGGTGGTATGTATGCAAGAACCACACGACCCTCCGGTGTGTCGTCTCATTATTTCTTTTCAATGAGCCTTTTGAGAGCTGGGACGCTACGATTGCTTAAGTATGTGATTATGGTACACTAGAACAACATTTTTTTTCTATATTTTATAAATTTTTTTCGTTTTTCTTTTGATTTTCACATTTTTTTTATATATTTTATACATTTTTTTTCGTTTTTCTTTTGATTTTCACATTTATATCATACCGAGTTTCACCATGTAATGAGGTAAAATAAAAGACTGAGTAAACAGAAAATATAATTAGCAAAACAGAAGGGAACGAAAAATATTTTATTTACCATGGAACCAAAATGGGTTTTTTGAAAATATTTGGAGAAAATAGATGTGCCTACACCAGTAGAAAATACCCAAAATTTGAATTTACCTATATTCCTAATGTCTGATTTTTTGAAAAGATATGAAACAAACACATGTGCCTACACCACTAGAAAATACCCAAAAATTTGAATTGACCAATATTCCTAATGTCTGTTATTGAAACACTCAAGGCAAAGGGAAGGATTACCTTCACATGCAGCACAATATGTATTTACTTTTTTGGTTTTTGTATCTGCTTCCTTTGCGCTCATTGTTTTTCTCATTTCGCTGTAACAGCCTACACATCTTTTACGACGTATTCTGTTCGATTTGTCCCTTTCGCTGCAACTTTTCAAGCTATGACGGGTACTAGTGCTTCGTCCTCCTACAGCTCTCGGTGTTGTTGGCGTTTGATTGTCCACATCACAGAGTGATTCAATAATGAATTTTCTAAACCCGGCAATTTGCACTTTCTTTTGATTATTCTTTCGAAATATCACTAAAGCATTTACTACGGCTGTGTTGAGCAGGTATTCAAAAGCAATCTTGTGATACCATCTGATGCTTTTTCTAAGAGGTGTGAAGTAACTCGCCATTTGATCAGAGATATTTATTCCCTGTTTCATCGCATTGTAGCTAAGAATCATTTCTGGCTTCTTTACTTCCACATCATTCACTCTTCGCTCTGTTTCCTTGAAGCTAAGGTCGTGTTTCGTAGATAACATTAGCACATCACGCCTATCCTTCCACTTTGCCACTACAATTCCACCATTTTGTTGCCTGCCAATAATTTGTCCTTTTTGGAGCCTTGCGCTTGTAACATCTTTTGGGTTGCCCTTTCTATTTGATCTTAGTGTGCCCACAAGGTGGGTTTGATGTTTTAGCAATTCTTTTGCTAAAGCAATGGACGTATAGAAGTTATCTGTGGCTATTATCCTGCCTGCCCCCAGATAATCTTTAGTGAGATCTAATACTATTTTGGTTACATGAGTATGTTCATCTGTGGCTTGCCCTCGTTGTCTTATGTTTCCTTCTTTCCCGGCATAGACACAACTGGTGTATGTGTAACCGTGGGGATCACATACTTTATAAATTTTTATGCCGTATTTATGTGCTTTCCCAGGATTGTATTGACGAAAAACTAACCGTCCACGCCATGGCACCATTGTTTCGTCAACAGCAATGTATTCACCCGGAGTATTAGCAGAAGTGAAATTTTTTCCAAGGATTTCTAGAACGTTCCTAATTTTCAGTAAGCGGTCTGTTCCAGCGGTTTGGTTATCTGCAAAGTGCACAAATCGCAACAGTGTCTGAAACCTGTTTCGGGACATTATTTGAGGTATATAAGAATTTTTGAAGAAGGGATCTTTTTGCCAATAATTTGATATCTTTGGATATTTTATAACTCCCATGTACATAATGATGCCCAAGAACTTCTTTATTTCATCACAGTTGGTGTCTGTCCATTTAGTTAGCCTAGTATTTCCAGCAGTCGTATTTTGGTGATAATTGCGATTTGTTTCCTCAACTCTCAGTTCAAGTATTTCATCAGTTACCATAAGTTTATATGCATCATAAGGAGTGACAACAGTAGCTGACCCCAAACCTGGATCGATAAATGGAAAAGTGTGTTGCAGGGAACCATCCACTGGGTGCCACCCATTCCCTGAAGTATCATCTTGATTATTATTTGCATTTTGAGTGTCACTTTCAGAATCCGATTCAACTTCTGCTTCATAAATCTCTGTATCGGTGCTATAAGTACCAGAAGGATCATAAAGAGAATCTTCTGAAGACAAATCACATTGGAGATTATCATCTTCATCTTCACTGCTGGAACTATCTACAACTGTTTTTCTTTTCTTAGAAGTATAAAATAGATTTACTGGCACTTTGCTTGGATTAGCACTCATTATGGTGTTTGCTATTTTTATTTAGATTTAGAATATTGCTAATTTATATTTAGTTTTGCTAATTTAGTATTATGCTAATTTACTAATTTAGTATTGCTAATTTATATTTTTTGCTAATTTGCATTTATATTTAGAATATTGCTAATTCTTTTATAAGCATTATCAAAAGAAACCTGAAAAGAAAGAAACAAGAGTTAGTATGAATGTAATAGTTATATCTCTAAAATTTTAAAAACGTCCCACGGGTGGGTCGTGTGGGACTCTAGGTTGTAATATGTAATATTACCCACAAGTGGGTCGTGGGTCAAAAACACTATCTATGTGATCCTTGCCTCACATATGATATAGTGTAAAAATATTATGGCGCTCATATCAAAATTAATTAAGATATCGTATTGGGACCCTGGGACAAAACGAGAAATGAGGCTCGGGAGCCAACGTGTTAATTAACTTCACATCAGGTGGATTCTTTCCATACTTTGTTCTGAACCTTCGCTGAACACTGACAAGAGATTTTTTTTCTGCAAGCCACGCAACACATTGTGCCTTCTCTGTCACAGACGCCATCTTAACTGAACAGCTACTACAGCGCTCCTAGCGGCGAATGCGGTAGACGAAACACACCAGCACAGAAACCCTATGCGTGTACGAGATCACCTGTAAAAAGAAAACGGATGTAAGATTCGTCATTAAAACATGAGAGCATACTGTTTTCAGGGTAAACATTTATGGACACCCTGTACATATATATGTAAAAAAAAAAAAGAATAATTCCTACATTCATATAATTTTTATATGCATTCATATAATTCTTATGTTCATTCGTATACTTCGTATATTTATATAATCCTTATATTCTTATTCATATATTCATTTTGACATATAAAGTCCAAAATCGTATAACGCTGACACAAGTTTAGATACATATTTGATTTGCTTTCTATTTTATAATTTGTGAATTATTTCCTTGTATACTTGGAAAAAGTATTCTATGTAGAGGTGTCATATCCAGTCAGCCATATCCAGTCAGCCACTGCAGCAATCGTCTTTTAGCACTTCACATATAACCATCTACACCCCAGAACTTTCTTCTCTCCAGTTTTCTTAAAGCCCTCTCAACCTCCTCCCTAGTGAAATGTTCACTTCCACAATACTCGCATTCCACTCTGATGCGACTCATACATGACCGCAGTAGCTTTCAAACGCAGGATCCACGGCAACCCAGAGTCCGAGGCTTCTACGACACACAACCGCTGCGTGGGTTCTATTCTTATAGAACGATCATCCCACAGCATTCATTTCAGACTTCAGATCCGTTTAGTTCCTTCCGAGAGTGGCATTATTAATGTTATTCAAGAGACTGTATGATGGAAACAATCTGAAATTAATTTCTCTAAAATGACCGCACCAAGAGAATGATGATGATGATGATGATTACGATGTAAGCGGTTAATGTTTTAAGGTTAAATTATTAAAGTAACACACTACCTAACAAGGCCACATACGATGATATCAAAACGAGACCCATGTTCATCTTCCTTTCTCTCATTATAATTTTTTTTATGCAGGAAGGAGGGGCCAGGGGCAAATGCCCGCAAAACCGCCCCTCCCATAGAAGGAGAAATAGCCAAAATCCGAGGTTTTCGAGATGCCTAGAGACACTACGTTGCTCTCTGTGATACCCTTTCATGATCCTTACAACGATGACTTGCACCCGAAATACCGTTGAAGAGTCACTTTTCAGGAAAAGAATAAGCAACATTGTTCATATAAACATTATATAAAGCAAATGAAGTTCATAAAAAACGAAGGGAAAAAGTTTATCAAAAAAAGTAGTAAGAACGAGACAATATTATGTCACCCGCATTTATAGACCCATCCTTACAACACCTGCAATCCCTACAACTCTTACAACCCCTCCTCTGCCCCTTGCAACCCTTACATCAATCCATATAATCCCTACAATCCCTGAAGCTACCTCAAACTCTTATAAAGAAGGAAAACAAGAAAAACGCCCCATGAAATGGAAAATCTGAAAGTCAAGCCAAATAATGACTCGTATTCAATGGTTTTCGAGAACATTCTTGGAGTTGCCTCCAAATTTTCGTTCTTACTTTTTTCCTTATCATTTTTTAAAATAAGTAGTTTAAAGGAAACATTTGCATTATTTATTTGCTACATTTTAGAGAGGAACTTAATGTAACGTCTCTCTCTCTCTCTCTCTCTCTCTCTCTCTCTCTCTCTCTCTTCTTCAGTTATGTTAATAGTAGAAAGCCCAGTAGAAGCATGATAGGTCCATTAAAGGAACCCAGCGGCGTTCTGCGGACCTCCGACGCGGACATCGCTAATGTGCTTAATGATTACTTTGTGGGAGTGTTCACCAGGGAAGACACCTGCGTCATCCCCGAGCCAGGCGTCAGACACGAAGGTGCTGGCCTGGATAGTGTTCGGTGTACTGCGACAGTCGTTGCCGATAGAATAGACAAACTGAGCGCATTTAAGGCTCCTGGGCCAGACCAGTTCCTCCCCAGAGTGTTGCGGGAGGTGCGCGACTAGGTGGCTCCCCACCTGGCTACAGTCTTCAACAAATCGTTGGAGACGGGCCAGGTGCCTGGTGACAGGAGGGAAGCCAATGTGACTCCTATCTTTAAGAAAGTGGATCACGAAAGTCCAGGGAACTATCATCCCAGTAGTCTCACTTCAGTTATAGGTAAATTATTAGAGGGGATAATAGCGGATAGGATCGTTGACCATTTGGATTCCTACAAGCTGCTTCGGGACTCCCAACATGGGTTTAAAAGGCATAGGTCGTGTCTCACCAACTTGCTCGAGTTTTTCCACGTCATGTTGAGTGAGTATGGTAAGAGTAGGGCGATTGATATACTTTATCTCGACTTTCAGAAAGACTTTGATAAGGTACCTCACCGCCGGCTAATGGCCAAAGTCCGCGCGCTGGGTATAAGTGGGGAAGTAGGTAGGTGGATTGAAAACTGGCTGAAGAATAGGCGGCAGAGGTTTGTAATTAAAGGGAGTTAGTTCGGGTTGGGCCTCGGTCACTAGTGGGGTTCCTCAGGGTTCCGTTTTGGGGCCACTGTTGTTTATCATTTACATAAGTGATATCGACGGTGGCATCGTCAGTCGGATCGCCAAATTCGCTGATGACACCAAGCTTGGGACCAATGTTCGGACGCCCGAAGCGATCGAGCAACTGCGTGCAGACCTACGTAGGATAGAAGAGTGGTCCGAAAGATGGTAAATGCTGCTTAACTCGGGTAAATGCAAGGTGATGCACATTGGCTACTCCAATCCCGAGTCTGACTACTCGATGTTGGGGAGTAATATCGAGGCCACTGATTTGGAAAAGGACCTGGGTGTGCTAATTAGCAGCGACCTTAAGTTTACGAAACAGTGCGTAGAGGTGGAAAAGAAAGCCCGGAAGCTGTTGGGTTATATCAGGAGGCAATTTCAGTTTCGGAACAAGGAGATTGTGTTCTCTTTGTACAATTCCCTGGTTCGGCCGCACCTGGAGTATGCTCTGCAGTTCTGGTCGCCCACCCTCAGGAAATATATTGAGAGGCTGGAACGAGTGCAGGCGAGGGCCACAAAGTTAATCCCTTCCGTTAGGCATATGGGCTACAATCGACGCTTACGCGCCCTGAACTTGTTTCCGCTGGAAACTTGGTGGCTGCGCGGTCAACTCATCGAGGTTTTCAAGCTCTTACGCGGGTTCAGCGATGTTGATTTTAGAAGCATGTTTAGTTTAAATGATAACCCAACTCGCAACAATGGCTGGAAGTTGGATTTGGATTTGAAACGGTTTAGGACTAGTGTGTGTGGGAATTACTTTACCTATAAGATCTGCGACACGTGGAACAGGTTACCTTCAGAAGTTGTGAAGAGTTCTTCTGTGGATCATTTGAAGAAAAGGTTAGACCAAATCTTTCACACTATTTGAGTGTGTAGAAAATTTTCCCTGGCACCCGTTGCCATTGGTACCTCCTCGGTATCGGCGACATTCAAAGTGTTGGCTGACATACATATGACAGACATCCAATTAGAGAAAACACGCTCACACACTTGCCTGCCTTGTTAATATGTCTAAGAATAGAGTAGATAAGTATTTTGTAGAAATATATAATTTCCTAACAAACAAAAAAAAAACCATGGCATTCATCAGGTTAGTAGAGTTCGTTTTTGCAGGCACGATTTTTTTTTCTCTTTTGTAGTGGTTTCTTTTAATACAGGGTGTACATAAAGTCAGGATCTATTTTTGTGAAGCACGGAAATTATATGGAATTCAATCATAAAATGATAAAGTGGTAACATTTATTAAATAATTAAGAGTAGGATTCGACGTGACGCCCATCAGTATCCCTGCACAGCTCAAATCGTTCCGCAGCATTTCTAAACACATTCTGGAGCATTTGCGGGGTTATGTTATCTGCAGCAGTTCGTATACGTGTACGTAAGTTTTCAAGACTCGTAATCTTCGTCTGATAGACGTGCGATTTGATAAAGCCCCATGCAAAGAAATCTAAAGGGGTTAAATCTGGTGATCTCGCTGGCCAAGGTCTGTTGCTTCCGCGTCCGATCCAGCGATTTGGAAAACGTCCATTTAGATCAGTGGTTCTTAACCTGGGGGGCGCGCCCCCCTAGAAACAGGAATTTCTCTAATTGTATTTGTTATTCTCTTAACGAGAGCATGGGCTAATATTGAGAAGTTATTGAGAATGTCATTTTGATTGAAGGGGGGCGTGGAGGGAAGGACCAATTCCTAGAGGGGGCATGGTAGTAAAAAGGTTAAGAACCACTGATTTAGATAATCCTGAACAATTTTGGCATAGTGACAAGGAGCACCATCATGTTGATAGACGACGGTACTAACAATCATATCCCCGTCGTCTATCAACATGATGGTGCTCCTTGTCACTCTGCCAAAATTGTTCAGGATTATCTAAATGGACGTTTTCCAAATCGCTGGATCGGACGCGGAAGCAACAGACCTTGGCCAGCGAGATCACCAGATTTAACCCCTTTAGATTTCTTTGCATGGGGCTTTATTAAATCGCACGTCTATCAGACGAAGATTACGAGTCTTGAAAACTTACGTACACGTATACGAACTGCTGCAGATAACATAACCCCGCAAATGCTCCAGAATGTGTTTAGAAATGCTGCGGAACGATTTGAGCTGTGCAGGGATACTGATGGGCGTCACGTCGAATCCTACTCTTAATTATTTAATAAATGTTACCACTTTATCATTTTATGATTGAATTCCATATAATTTCCAAGTGCTTCACAAAAATAGATCCTGACTTTATGTACACCCTGTATAACAATTTTTTTATGTATTAACAAAATTTTTATTTACTTATAATGAAATTTGTTATATCGAACTTATACTCTACCCCAAACTTTAAGTTTTTCCATACTGAATTTCGTTTAACTGCTACAATGCCTGTCTGACTCGGCAGCGTGTCTGCTTTGCCCGAGCTTAATGGCAATCCGAAGCAAAGAATAAATTTTATATGATTTTTTTTAATTTAACTTTTGAAACACGGTGATTAAAGGTGCGGCGAATTAAGATGAATATGGTACTAAAAGAGAGAGAGAGGTCTAGTTAGCCTAAGCTGACTATAATTAAGAGAATTTACATTAAAAAATACTTTGAAATACATATCTCTTGCGATCACAAAAATCTCTTTCAAAATGTGACGCAGGGTTGCCAACTGTAAGTTTTCAAACTAACTACTCTCTGCGCATATCAACTGGGATTTTAAAACTAATTTCTCTCTCTCTCTCTCTCTCTCTCTCTCTCTCTCTCTCTCTCTCTCTCTCAGTAGTTAATATGAAACAGATTTCCAATCAATAATCACATTAAATTGCATTAATTAACAATCACATTAACTCCATTTATTGCACTTCATTCTCTTGAGTGGCTAGATGCACGTGAAGGGTGAGGGCATGGTGTGGAAAATCTGGTTTCCGTTCTCACTTCCTGTTTCAATCCCTTTCCTCCTAGAAGCATTTCGTAACTTTGCCGGCGTGATAGCTTTAAGCGTATATAGGTGTAGACATGGAGAGTTTAACCTTTGCCTCTCTCTCTTGATTCTTTTGGGGCTTGTTTAGAGTGGACCATGTGGTTCTTCTTGGCCCGATACTTCGGCAAGTAGATCTGTAACTGTTTTGTACCGTATAAAATCAAAACCATACGTTCGAGGTTTTAGTGACGATACCAAGTAGTTGATATAAGATCAGCACAAATATATTATTAGTTAGTTTATACAACGGTGCTACCTAGTGTACGATTTCTATGTGTGCATAGCGTAATTGTAGAGCTAGCTTATATATTTTCCTCTTTCCTGTAAAATTTCCTTGGCTACTTTTTCAGGGTCAAGGTATTTTTCCAATCTTTTCCCGTACCCGCCTCTGGCGGGAAGAGAGCTTTATGCTTTTCTCTCCAGTTTTCTACTATTGCTAGAATAGTTAAAAAATTAGCTAGTTTAATAACAGGAACCTCCCCGAGCGGACCAAAGGGTAGGTCTCTGTCTCTCTGTCTCTCTCAACTTGGACAAATGTAAGGTAATGCACAGTGGTTATAAAAACCCGAAGACCGATTACTCTCTCTTGGGAAGGAACTTGACTGAGACCGATCTATAGAAATACTTAGGAGTCTATATCAGCAATGATCTGAAACCGTTGAAGCACTATGCAGAAGTCGAAAAGAGGGCCTTAAAAATATTAGGTTATATTGAAAGACAGTTCCAATTTCGGAACAAGGAGACTGTTATGTCTCTTTATAAATCACTAGTCAAACCTCAACTGGAATACTTTGCGCAGTTTTGGTCTCCATCTTTCAGGAAGGATATAGAAAGGTTAGAAAGGGTACAAGCAAGGGCTACAAAATTGATCCCTTCAATGAGAATGCAAAACTACCAACGGAGATTGGAGCGCCTAAATCTGTTTACCTTAGAAACGAGGAGGTTGCGCGGTCAGCTTATTCAAGTCTTCAAGATGCTCAATGGAATAGGTAGATTACAGAAACTTATTCTCAATTAATGCCAATCGGACAAAAAATAATGGGTTTAAACTGGAACTACAGATATTTAGGACCTCTGTCTGCGGGAATTTCTTTTCCTATAAAATAGTTAATATCTGGAACCAACTTCCCTCAGAGGTTGTTTCCAGCCAAACTGTAAATGTGTTTAAAAATAGGCTAGACAAAGTACTGAATACTCTCATGGTTTAAGACTAAAACATAACGTAACTCTGCAGGAGTTCGCTTGCACGGTGTTTCTGTGGGCATGCTAATTATAGAGCTTTTGATATATTTTCCACTTTCCTGTAAATTTTCCTTGGTTACTTTTCCAGGGTCAAGGTATTTTCTTCAACCTTTTTCCGTAACTGCCTCTGGCAGGGAGGGAGCCTTATGGGGAGGGTGGGGAGAGAGCCTTATACTTTTCTATCCAGTTTTCTACTACTGCTAAGATAGTTGAAAGAAAAATAAACTTGTTTAATAACAGGAACCTCTCAGAGTGGACCGGAAGGTCTTTGAGGCTTCCTCTTGTCCTTGTAACTCCTTGTAACTCTCTCTTTCTCTCTCTCTCCGCAGGGGGTATAAAGACTATGCACATTTCTTTTGGGTGTTGTGAACTTTATACTTCGGGTGTGACAGCCCTCCGGTCCCGAGTCGTGGGATTCTAGAGAAATTGGTTGCCAGTTCCTTTAGGTTCTCTCTCTCTCTTTCGGGAGGGCGGATGAAGTCTGTTGTGCAATCCTGTCCCGTGGGTTACCAGGACCCTATCCCATCCCTACTCTGTCCTTTTAGCTTTGGTTAAGGATGCTTTCCTCTGAGTGACTGCAAAAAAAAAAATTCTTTTAGTATTAAGTCTTTTTCTCTACTTTTACTATAAGGACCCTACTGCTACCTAATGCGTGCGAAGAGAGGTTTTGGAACTTCTATAAATACTACAATTTAAGGCTCATAGGTTGTGAAGGACTGAGATGGAGGGGTCCCAGGCGTAGGGGAGCGATGAATGGAGTGTGGCTAGTGCCCCGTTAAGCCCATTCCTAACGCGTAATGGCCTGACCAGCCGCCTGCGACCGTTCTTTGGTAAACAATTGATGGTTGGCTGTACTGCTCTTAGGTGAGAGAAGTTTACTGCCCAGCTGGCTGCCAGGCCACCGGGAAGTCTCGGGCGTAACTGCTGGGTCTGGTGGGATATCCCTTGAACACTGGATTCTAAGAGTCTGGCCATTTGTCATTGGCATCAACGAGAGGATGCAAGACTTGTCCGTCCCACTAGGCGTGAAGTTTGTTGACTCCGTTTTCGGGTAGGTGGTGTCCACCTCAATGACAAGGGTAAAGGTGTGCTAGGCACGCTGCTCGACCGGCACCTATACCGTATGGTGAGGTCAAGCCCGGGGATTGATGACGGGCCTCCACCGGGAGGAGATGATCTTGAGCCGCTGGCGGACGTACCTTCAAGTGAGGGGTGCGTCCATGTACAGGTGGGTGACCCTCCTTCCCTGTTGGAGGGGGATCGGACTCCTGCGGAAGTTGCCCCCTCGTTGGTGAGGGGCTCTTCAACTCCCGACAGCCCTGGCTGTTTTGGAAACGGATCGTGCTAGAGGGCGGTCAGAATAGGGAAGGCTCCCTCCGTGCAGAGCTTTTTAATGCTAGGTCGATTAGGAATAAGTTTGCGAGGTACAGGCGCTCTTAGCATTAGAATACCAGGATATCGTTGCTATCACCGAGTCCTGGATTCATACTGATCGTAGGGACTACGTTGGGGAGTTCGAGATTCCCGGATAAAGAAAATTTCACAAGGACCGCACGCGTGGGGAGGGGGGGGGGGTACTAATATACGTGAGGGACACGTTGAGTCCGGTTGACTGCCAGTTCCGATCGGAACGGGAGCCGCTTGGCGTCGATCTGAAAGTGGGAGGGACGAACTATAGGTTAATCTTGGTGTACAGACCTCCGCATCTCCCCCTTGAGGAGGATATAGCCCTGTACACCGAACTTCTTTGCCTGCTATGGGACAGGGTGTGTGTAGTTTTAGGAGACTCCAACTGTCGCGGCATAAACTGGAAAGACAGGACTGCTGATGCCGAAGGGGGGAGGCTAGTTGACTTTGCTGATGAGAACTTTCTGACTCAGTGGGTCAATGGGCCTACACAAGGCGAAAGCGTTCTAGACATAGTGGTCACGACCGAAGACAACCTCGTCACTGGCCTCAACTTTGACGAATCGTTGGGCGGGAGTGATCACAGTCTGATTAGGTTCTGTGTATAAGTCCCTCGGGGGAAGCGTAGTAACTAGAGAGGCAGTAAGCTCGATCTACGGCGGGCGAACTTTGTTGGCCTCCGGGATAGCGTAGGTGATATGGGGTTAGAGGTCGGCGGCGATGTTGAGGGAGTGTGGAGTGTATTCCGGGACCAGTTTATGGTGCTGCAGTCTGCTGCCATACCATCAAAACCGGTCACGCCTGCTTCAAAGCAGCCTAAGTGGTTCAGTCGGGCCATCGCTTCGGCTATCCGAAATAGGAAAGCTGCGTGTAGGAGGGCGAAAGCCAATCGTTCCCATGAGAACACTGAGGCGTATGTCCGCCTGTGCAGGGAAGTGAAGGCGAAGGTTAGGCTCAGGACCTGGTTAAGGTAGGGGGGGGCCCTACGCCAAGGGCTCAAGGGGGGCCTCAAACTCATCATTAACACTATAATGTAGCTTATTGAATATGTGTGATCTTAAAATGCACATTAATTTACAAAAATATACATACACATACAGTATAAAATGTGTGCATGCATGAGACAAAAATGTAAAACGAAATGAAGTACAGTACACAAAAGATTACAGCATGAGTACATCATACAACTACAGATATTTTACTGGACCAGACACAGTGTACACTAAACATACCGACAATAAATCTGCAAACTGTTATAGGTCTATCCATAATAATAAAAAATTTGGAAGTCCTAGAAAATTAAGCCTGGGGTTTCTTTTCTAGCGGCACTTTTTTCCGATTATGTTCTAGTCTAACACTGTCACTGTCTGACAAAATGAAATACACCTCTAACATTTCTAATAATAGTTTTATTCATAGTAACTCAGATTTTTATAGAAATCACTTACAATGGCTTACAAATTTATTGAAAATATAATCAAAATAAAATGTGGAAACTGACTCCTCCATTACACAAATAACTACAAAATAACTGCACTACAAAATAACTGGTAGTCTAATGTCTCGACGAAATGGGTAGTTCCCCTTAGCAGTTGCTGGATTGCTGCAGACTCTTATAGTAGAAACAATATACTATTATACTTAACGCAAATTTGTTTTATTATGTGGTCATAATGATTGTCTTTTTTCTAGTTTCTAAACAACCTTGTATTTACAGATGTTAAAAGATTTTATTTTATTTGTTTTTAAGGTGAGTACGGCGAGCGATAAAACTACTAGAGGGGGAGGAGAAATTTCGGGGGGCCCTACGCCATGGCGTAACTTGCGTATGCCTTAACCAGGCCCTGGTTAGGCTAGCCAAACGTAACGAAGAACTCAGGGTGGCAAGCCTCTGCAAGGAGAACACTAAAGAGTTCTTCAGTTATGTTGATAGTAGAAAGTCCATTAGAAAGGACCCCAGCGCCGCGCTGCGGACTTCCGACGCGGACATTGATCACGTGCTGAATGAGTACTTTGCGGGAGTGTTCACCAGGGAGGACACCCGCGTCATCCCCGAGTCAGGCGTCAGGCACGACGGTGCTCGCCTGGATAGTGTTCGGTGTACCGCGACAGGGTATCCGGAAAAATCATCGCCCACAATTCACCGTCCACAATTCATCGCCCACAAATCATCGCTCAGGATAATTCATCGCCCACAATTCACCCTCCACAATTCATCGCCCACAAATCGTCGCTCAGGATAATTCATCGCGTACGTATTATCGGGACTACCAAACTGTTTATGTACTTTTGCTCTCGTCATTTTCGTTTAAACTAACGAAAATATCACAACTTAACCTAACCAATCATCAAGGGCGTACAGTTGACCTAACCGGGCATTCAATTAACCTAACAGGTTAATATTGGTTAGTTCACCTAAATATCTTCTGATCTTTTCCTATTAGGCACTCACTATCACATTTCGGGCAAGTTAAGGATGAGAGAATAAAGCCGAAATTGATAAAAACATCCACTGCTTTCTCTTCATCTAGTATTATCGGGACTACCTACGAAAAACACATTTCCCGTTTTAAGCAGAAAGACAAAATAAAACGGAAAATGCCCGTTTAGGTCAACTGAACGCCCTTGATGACTGGTTAGGTTAAGTTGTATCTAGTATGCCCGGTTAGGTATGCCCGGTTAGGTATGCCCGGTTAGTTGTATCTAATATGTCCGGTTAGGTCAACTAAACGCCCTTGGTGATTGGTTAGGTTAAGTTGTATCTAGTATTATCGGGACTACCTACGAAAACACATTTTCCGTTTTAAGCTGAAAAACACAATAAAACGGAAAATACCCGGTTAGGTCAACTGAACGCCCTTGAAGATCAACGGAAAATGTCCGGTTACGTCAACTGAATGCCTGGTTAGGTATGCCCGGTTAGGTCAACTGAACGCCCTTGATGATTGGTTAGGTTAAGTTGTATCTAGTATTATCGGGACTACCTACGAAAAATACATTTTCCGTTTCAAGCGGAAAAACAAAATAAAACGGAAAATGCCCGGTTAAGTCAACTTAATGCCCGGTTAGGTCAACTGAACGCCCTTCATGATTGGTTAGGTTAAGTTGTGATATTGTCGTTAGTTTAAACGAAAATGACGAGAGCAAAAATACATAATAAACAGTATATATGATATATAAAATGTATATATGTATGATCGGTGAATTGTATGGGCGATGAATTGTGTTACAGTGAAATGCATGAGCGGTGAATTGTGGGCAGTGAATTGTGGGCCGTGATTGTGGACGATTAACTTTCCTAGACCCCCGCGACAGGTGTTGTCAATAGAATAGACAAACGGGCGCGTTTAAGGCTCCTGGGTCAGACCAGTTCCTCCCCAGAGTCTTGCGGGAAATGCGCGACCAGGTGGCTCCCCACCTGGCTACACTCTTCAACAAATCGTTGGTAGCGGGCCAGGAGCCTGGTGACTGGAGGGAAGCCAATGTGACCTCTATCTTTAAGAAAGGGGATCACGAGAGTCCAGGGAACTATCGTCCCATTAGTCTCACTTCGGTTGTAGGTAAATTATTAGAGAGGATAACAGCGGAGAGGATCGTTGACCATTTGGATTTCTACAAGCTGCTTGGGGACTCCCAACATGGGTTGAGACGGCATAGGTTGTATCTCACCAACCTGCTCGGGTTTTCCGCGTCATGTGAAGTGAGTACGATAAGAGTAGTGCGATTGATATACTTTATCTCGACTTTCAGAAAGCCTTTGATAAGGTACCTCACCGCCGGCTAATGGCCAAAGTCCGCGCGCTGGGTATCGGTGGGGAAGTAGGTAGCTGGATTGGAAACTTGCTGAAGAATAGGCGGCAGAGGGTTGTAATTAAAGGGGATAGTTCGAGTTGGCCGTCGGTCACTAGTGGGGTTCCTTAGGGTTCCGTTTTGGGGCCACTGTTGTTTATCATTTACCTAAATGATATCGACGCTGACATCGTCACTAGGATCGCCAAATTCGCTGATGATATCAAGCTTGGAGCCAATGTTGGGAAGCTCAAAGCGATCGAGCAACTGCATGCGGACCTACATAGGATAGGAGAGTGGTCTGAAAAATTGCAAAAGTCGTTTTACTTGGGCAAAGGCAATATCATGCACATTGGCTACGCCAATCTCAAGTCGGACCACTGCAGTGTTGGGGAGTAATATCGAGGCCACTGATTTGGAAAAGGACTTGGGTGTGCTAATTAGCAGCGACCTTAAGTTTACCAAACAGTGTGTAGAGGTGGAAAAGAAAGCCCAGAAGCTATTGGGTTAGATCAGGAGGCAATTTAGATTTCGAAACAAGGAAATTGTGCTCTCTTTGTACAATTCCCTGGTTCGGCCGCACCTGGAGTATGCTGTGCAGTTCTGGTCGCCCACCCTCAGAAAAGATATTGACAGGCTGGAGCGAGTGCAGGCGAGGGCCACAAAGTTAATCCTTTCCGTTAGGCATATGGGTTACAATCGACGTTTACGCGCCCTGAATTTGTTTCCGCTGGAAACTCGGAGACTGCGCGGTCAACTCATCGAGGTTTTCAAGGCTCTTACACGGGTTCAACGATGTCGATTTTAGAAGCATGTTTAGTTAAATGATAACTCAACTCGCAACAATGGTTGAAAGTTGGATTTGAAATGGTTTTGCACTAGTGTGTGTGGGAATTATTTTACCTATAAGATCTGTGACACGTGGAACAGGTTACCTTCAGAAGTTGTGAATAGTTCCTATGTGGATCAGTTCAAGAAAAGGTTAGACCGAATCTTGCAAACTATTTGAGGGTGTAGGAATTTTTCCCTGGCACCCGTTGCCATTGGTACCTCCTCGGTATGGGCCGCAAGGCCTTTTGAGATACTTCTTTTCCTTGTAACTCCTTGTAACTCTCTGTCTTTCTCTCTCTCTCTCTCTCTCTCTCTCTCTATATATATATATATATATATATATATATATATATATACACACACACAGGGCGTCCCAAAAACATGTATACACACTTTAACAGCTGATAGCTCAATTGATGTTTCTTTCTTTCCAAGTTAAACCCATTAGAATTAATAATGGCAGTCAGACTAAGCTTTGAACAAAGGAAATTCATTCTAAAATGCTACTGGAAGTGTGAAAACGCAGTTGAAGTGCAAAGACAGTTTAGGAGGGAGTTTCAAACAGATCCACCAACGCGACTTACCATCACTCGAATTAGAGATAAGTTTGAAGCCGATGGAACTGTTCAGAATGTCCACAAGAAGCGTTCCGGAAGACCACGGACATCGACAAGCCCCACAAAGCAAGAAAGAGTACTGGAAACGTATCACCAAAGTCCAAGAAAATCTGTGCGGCAAGCGAGTCGTGAGGTAGGAATTTCAGAATCGTCTGTCCAACGCATTTTGAAGCGCTGTCAATGGAAAAGTTACATTCCAAGATTAGTCCATGCTATTAATGAAGATGATCCGGACCGAAGAGTGGAGTATTGCGAGTGGTACTTGGCACGATGTGGATGTGGATTGGACGAAGGGGTTTCGTAGAATACCCTCCGCGTTCACCAGACCTCACACCACTAGACTTTTTTTATGGGGATACTTAAAAGACAAAGTCTACGCTATAAAACCTGCAACAGTCGCTGAATTGAGAGCAGCCATTGAACGAGAATGCACACAAATACCAAACGAAATGTTTCGTGATATTTGCGATTCCATTGCTTCGCGTTATCAGCAGTGCCTGGACCAGAAGGGACGTCAGTTTGAAAACAGGCGTTGACAAAACATTAAATAATGTCTGTAGATTCTATTACATTTTGAAAATGAAATGTATTTTAATAAACACTGCCTTTATAATTATTTAAAGTGTGTATACATTTTTTTGGGACGCCCTGTATATATATATATATTATATATATATATATTATATATATATATATTAGGGTGGAGTGAAAAAGCTTTTTGTTTTTTTGTTTTTGGCTTCGGCGATAAGTGCGAAAATTGCGACTTGGTAAAAGAATAATACTTTCAAATTTTTTGCCTGATATTTAGTCATCTTCAGGTCCCGCAGTGAACTTGACGTTTCTCTCAAAACTAGTATAAGAGTGAAAATTCTCAGTTTTTGTGGTTTCTGTTTTTCACGATTATGTAAATAATTTTATTTATTTTACAAGTATGTAAATACGAAATATACTCTAAAAATACAGCTCTTCGCTGATTGCAACAATTTCCTGTTGCAATCACCCAGAACTCACCACTGCATATCGAGTTCCACCCTTTCCCACCCATATTTAAGAAATATATCTAATATATAAGAGAATATGTATTACATATTCTCTTCTAAATATATCTTGTCAGATCCACTTGTTTGTTTGTTTAATTTGTACTGTGACTTAGTTTCAAATTTTGGCATAAGTGTTCTGGACTGAATTGTTGATCTAATAAATCCTTCACGATTTATTTCACCACAAACAGCTGCCGATGCCTCTGTTACCAGTTTCACCCCCCCCCGTTCAACTGATTGTGTGTGGTGGGAATATTTTGTTTTTTCAGTATTTAATTCTCCTCCAGAGATCAAAGTCCGAAGATAGTCGTTGGACAGGTGCTTAGTGAGTGGAGGCTCAATCCTTTCTGTGGAGCTCCAGTCTATCATGCCAGTGTAGTCAGTTGCTTCAAAGTGAAACTTTGGTACCTTAAAGTGTCGAATACCGACAGCTGCATCAGAAGTTTCCCTGACTTTCATTATTCTCCTAATTGCTAGCTCGCAAATATGCTTTCGGTTCGATAATTATACTCAGAATCAAATTCCCAAGGTGTGCAAAGTGACATTCCTTTGGATGACAGGTTGAACAATTGTTTTCAAATCGTTCGACAAATAACGACACTTTTCAATCATAAAATATAGATGTTTTGCTCCAAACGTACGATCTGAATTGTTCTTGATAGAGAACCAACACGGAGCATATACTTCTGCGAGGAAGGTAGACAATATGATGAGCTTTTTAGATGGTACTGCGGAAGCGACGTCCAGACGAAGGATTCGGTTTGCTGTGGTTAGCCATCTAGAATGAAAAACTAGACCTGGGTTACAGTTAGCTAGGCTGGACGTGACCTTCCCGCATGAAACAGCGCTGCAAATATCTTTCAGATACTTTTGATCACTACTCAGGTCAACAACGTAGTCCAATTGTTCAGGTAAGATGATATTGATTGACTTAAATTTGACAGGAGACATGGTTTCACAGTTAACTAGCTGTTTACCAATTGTACCTGTGAAAGATATAGGATCTCGAGTACCGCCATCCAGATGATGCATCAGATGTCTCAGTGGTAGTTCATTCGTATGTAGTAAGCACACCATTCTTTGCAAGGGTTTTTCTAAATGTTCTTCAAGTTTCCGTATCACACCTTTCTCGAGAGTGTCAAACGATGTAGGGAAGTGTGTCATATGTGTTATACACGAGCAGAACTTTTCCTGCACAAAAAAAAACCTCCATGACCCAGGAGACTTTCTCTTCCACGGCCCGACGATCCGACGAAAGCCGAGATTCCACGCTCAGACCCAGACACTCTAAATAAGGATTGATGGTAGCCGTCGACCATTTAGCTCGCTTCGATGGCAAGCTCGAGGTTCCCTTGAGAAGCTTCGGGCTACCGGATGTTCTACGGGCTGACCCCGCCAGCTCGCTTTCGCCTTGAGATCCTCATTATGTATGCTTCTCACGCTTTGAGCTGGACCTCTAACGTAAGAGAAAGTAGGATTCTGCCTTATAAAAGGAAGGATCCGAGGCCTGGACGCCAGAACTTGAGACCGGATATCGTCAGTAATAGAGAAAGGCTGGGTTGCGTGGAGGTCAGTTCTCCGAGTGAGACCGGCGTGTTTTTGCTCGTTAAAGACTAAACTTTTTTGAGAGTTGAGATATTGTATATTTTGAGCCAAGGGAGTTTTAACTGCAGATAGGAAGAAGCAGTAGACTCAGGCTATATTTACCTTGTAATTCGATTACTTTCGAACTTTGTTGATTTACATTTCTGAGAATGAATTGATTTACTCTAACTTCTCAAATTGTAGTGTCTGAATTCAAATTAAAAACCCATTTCAACCGTCGATTTTATTATCACTTCCGAACATTATTTACTGGGACCAAAATTTTGATAAAAGAACCCACTAAGTGCTCCGCGATTGTGAGAATCCGAACATCGAATAATTTCCACCACGATGAGTGCTTAAAGTAATACCCCTCTCGAGTACCATCCTGATCGCACTGAAATCGGTGAGAGAGGCGGGTATTACAAAGTGGTGTCAGAAGTGGGATCAATATTTTGGTCCATTTCTACCCACAGGCACTACTGACAGCGAAGCGAGTGTATGCGGGCCACCCGCTCCGGACGAACGACGACGGAAAAAAACACCAGGATCACCCGATCGAGAGACGCTGCGAGGACCGCTGCAAGGACTGCTGCTCAGGCCCAGCTGACGTCGAAGTCAATCGACGATCTCCAAGCAACAGGAGAAGTGCGCCTTCCCATCGAAAGAGACAGTAAGGTAAGCGGCCCTGTTTGTATTGTGAGTGGTTTTGAATGGCGAGACAATAGTTCTCCTGTAGCAGGCAGTTCCCCAAAAGTAACCCCTTCCGGTGTTCACTTTTTTCCTCCAGATTTTGATGTAAATCGAATTCCATTCCTCCCGATTGGTTCACTCCGTCTCGAGCCTGAAACTAACTCTGACCCAAAACCTTTATTATCAAATTTTAGAGACTCTAATTCAATAGAATTTTGGTCAATATCTTTAGAAAATATAAAATTAGAAAATATTTTTACAAAATAATATGCATACACTATACGATGCAAATAGGGCAATAAATATAGTGCATCTTGACTTTCAAAAAACCTTTGACAAAGTCCCTCACGCGAGATTGATGGCTAAAATCAGAGGACTAGGAATCACCGGACTCGTTTCCAACTGGATGGATTGAGGATTGGTTACAAGATAGAAAGCAGAAAGTGATAATAAATGGAGTGGCTTTGGAGTGGGCGCCCGTCACCAGTGGTATCCCACAGGGTTCCGTTCTGGGTCCTTTACTTTTTATCATCTATATTATTGATATAGACGTCGGGCTTCTAAGTACAATCTCCAAATTTGCAGACGATATGAAATTAGGGTACGAAATTAGGGTACTGAGGAGGGCGTAAGAACGCTTCAGAATGATCTTCACAGGTTGGGCGAATGGTCTGCTACTTGGCAGATGCCATTCAACTTGGACAAGTGTAAAGTAATGCACATAGGTTATAAAAACCCGAAGACCGATTACTCTCTCTTGGGAAGAAACTTGACTGAGACCGATCTAGAGAAAGACTTAGGAGTCTATATCAGCAATGATCTGAAACCGTCGAAGCACTGTGCAGAAGTCGAAAAGATGGCCTTAAAGATATTAGGTTATATTAAAAGACAGTTCCAGTTTCGGAACAAGAACAAGAAGACTGTAATATTAGGGTGTGTCAATTTTAGAGAGCAAAGTGAAATCTTTAGATTTTCAAAGACTACTAGTGACCAAATGATGCATTTTTATGTGCTAAATCGAAATATGGCTTTAAAATCCAGATTTGACCACTCCTAGCTACTTATATTTGAAGATGAAGTTTACGAAAATTGAGCAATTTTTGCAAGTATTTTTTTTATTGTATATAACTACATTTTACATACATTACA
The DNA here is from genome assembly GCA_023014485.1 of Bathynomus jamesi. Taxonomy (NCBI): domain Eukaryota; kingdom Metazoa; phylum Arthropoda; class Malacostraca; order Isopoda; family Cirolanidae; genus Bathynomus; species Bathynomus jamesi. Next base: position 163,497 of record JAJOZX010006928.1, on the reverse strand, counting down.
TACAATTAAAGACATTTTGATTGTATTTCAATATTAAAACTTAGAAATATAGATAGGTTTCTTGAACTTTGCCAAAGATGCCATATATAACTACATTTTACATACATACAATTAAAGACAATTTGATTGTATTTCAATATTAAAACTTAGAAATATAGATAGGTTTCTTGAACTTTGCCAAGGATGCCATGTCTGCCTTGCTCTTGTTCCTGAACATGAGCTCTCTACTGGCCACCTGGCCACTGATGTACGCCTCCCTCCTCTCTTGTGAGTAAACATGTTGTGCTGCTTCAGTTGTCATCCTTACACACCTCTCTACTGACTGTGTGTGTGAGGGCCATGCAGAACTTCCACTGGTCTATCCAGAAACTCCTTGATTGCAGCAGTGGTGAGGGAGCAGGTCAGAGGAGGTTCAGTCACGCCAGAGTTCCAGTCAATAAGCTCCGAGAGTTTGGTGGCATCTGGGTTGATGTCCGGAGTCTTCCTTGGTCTGACACTGCAGTCTCCTACCTGTGTGTCCTCATCTCCTTCACCTCTGATTTCCAGTATCCTCTTCACTGCCTCCCTCCTCTCCTCCTCCACCTCACTGCACAGCATGGCCTGGAGCACAGCCTCAGAGTGTGCATACCAGGCTGATCTCTTCACTGTAGGCATCACTATTCCTATCACCTCTTTCTTCTCCTCTTCTGAGCAGCTCCAGCTAGTACAGTACATGCCTGGGACCCTCCACCCAGCTGTGATTTAACTTGATGTTGAACCAGTTTGGCATGTAGACTCCCACTATGAATTCCACAATTATCCTCAGATTCTTCAGGTTCCTACCCTTCAGCCCATGTTTGAAAATCCACAATCTGCAGAATCTTAGAGCCGTGGTGAGCCACCTACTGTGACAGACTGGCCCAATCTCCAAGAGAGCTAGACTCTGAGGTACCTCTTCCGATCTGATGGCAGTGATGATTCTCTAGCCATATGATTGGTCTGTGCTGAGGTCCTTGACTACCTCCTGACTGAGATGGGGTAGAGGAAGACCAACAGTGATCCTCGTGAAGTTTGGGTTGATCTCCAGCTCAGTGGCAGTGTCTAACATCTACCCTAGGGGCCCAGACCACTTGTTTTTGCTTAATGTCTTGCCATCCAGTGCAGTCACCAGGTGTCTGAGACTCAGCTCTCTAGTGTGCAATTCACAGACAATCCACACCAACTTCCTGCTAAGCTTGGCCCCCACATAATGCATTACTCCTCCCTCCCAGCCAGTATTCACATTAGTACTGTCACCTCCTATGGCCAAAAGGGTCTGGTCTGCTCCTCTCTCTCTTAGACAGTTCACCAGATGATCAGCAATGACCTCAGCATGACTTCTCTCCTCTGCAGCTTCCTCTGGTACAAACTGCCACAAATATTTCCAACCTGGTCCATTGCACACTGTGTAGTGTTTTTCCTTAATGAGGCCAGGAAACTGCCTGTCACTGCCCTCAGTTTCCATCATCACTTTGGTGTCATCTCTTTTCCCATCAAAGAAGATACAGGTGATGCCATTTTCCCTAATCTCTTCATCAAACTTCTTGACCAGCTCCTTAGTCAGTCTCTCCTGAGCCCTCCTCACCTTGTTGTGGTCAATCACGAGTGCTGTGTCAAACTCTATGATAAGACCAGCATCAATCCAGGCAGCAGTGGCAATCTCTGCACTCTCTCTCAGCCCAGTGTGATGTCTCAAGCTAACCAGAGCTATGTTGGTGATATCTTCAGTGTTGTATTTCTTCTTCTTAGCCACAGGCAAGGAAGAAGTTGTCACAGCCTCTGGTATGAAGTCTTCGTCCTCCTCTCTCCTCCCTGCCTCCTCCAGTATATCTCCAGTCTCCTCCAACTCCATCTCCAGCAGTGACTCCTCCCTCAACTCCTCTTCTTTCTTGTCTGACTCCTCTGCCTTCTTCCTCCTCCTCCCCTCGGCCTTCCTTCTCTGCTCCTGTCTCTGCAGCACTGCTTCCTGTCTCCTGGTCTCAGGGTGATCAGCTAGACCCATCTGGTGTGCCCCCACATTGCCCACCTTTTCTCTTTGACCTTTAATGAAGGAAGAACCTGCACTGGTATCTTCTGCTCGCTCCTACAGCTGCAGTCAATGTGAACCTCACTGTTGCAGTCAGGGTTGCATCCAAGCTCACTGCAGCTCCTGATCACACAGTGACAGGTCAGGATGTCCACCAATTTGTCCAGTTTCATCATGAACCTATCTTTCACCTCTAGCTTCACTTTGCCAATGGACACCTTCACTGCCTCATCCCACAGTGCCTTCACTTTAGCCCTGATCCTGACCTCAGTGTTGATTACAGGTCCTGTGAATAAAGCGTTGGCCTTTCTCCACTGAGCCAGTAGCCCTGGAACAATGCCCGTTGTTAATCAGGTCATTAACTGGGTAATTCCTCCTGTCTTCCTCACTCATCTCTCTCCTCAACAAACCATACCTCAGCAGATCTCTGGCTGTGGGCAACTCAGCAGGGGGAAGTTCCCTCCCAGTCCCCACCAAATGACTTAGGTGACAACTTGATTTGCTTCGGGTTCTGATTTCTTTCTGACTCATCCTGTGGACCTGTGAACAAAAGAAATGTCATTGAAATTTGGATAGGCCTACTGATTATGATTACATAAAATTAAGTTAATTGAAATTCTTAATATCTTCCTATAAGCTCAGATAAACGGTTGTGTTGTTATAGGTACAAGACTTAATTATTCAAAGTAATGACAATTTCATATATCTATCATATCAAAATATAGAGAAAGTTTGGGTCACACATAACATTTCGAATAATTTGAATTACACAATATTTACATTACGAAGTACTCAAAATTGTCAAAAAGGAGGGAAAACACATGCATTCACGATCAAAACTCCAGCATTTGTGACTATATGAAACTTAGAAACCATCTGCACACCAAAAATAACCAAAGTTGACCACACATATCAATGGCACATTTATATACGATGCTACAGTCATATTTAGGTTATATTTCAAACCTTTAAGGTCAAATAAAAGTAGGTAAATGGCTTTTCTAAACAACACAAGATATTTCTAAGTTTGCTAGATAATATGACATCACTGGGCATTAGTGGTTTTTGAATTGTTGACTTTACTAAAATTGACACACCCTACTGTAATGTCTCTTTATAATTCACTAGTCAGACATCAACTGGAATACTTTGCGCAGTTTTGGTCTCCATTCCTCAGGAAGGATATAGAAAGGTTAGAAAGGGTACAAGCAAGGGCTACAAAATTAATCCCTTTAATGACAATGCAACACTACCAACGGAGATTGGAGCACCTAAATCTGTTTACCTTAGAGACGAGGAGGTTGCGCAGTCAGCTTATTTAAGTCTTCAAGATGTTCAGTGGAATAGACAGGGTAGATTACAGAAACCTATTCTCACTTAATGCCACTCGGACAAGAAATAATGAGTTTAAACTGGAACTACAGACATTTAGGACCTCTGTCTGCGGGAATTTCTTTTCCTGTAAAATAGTTAATATCTGGAACGAACTTCCCTCAGAAGTTGTGTTTAAAAATAGGCTAGACAAAGTACTGAATACTCTCATGGTTTAAGACTAAAATATAACGTAATTCTGCAGGGGTTCGCTTGCACGGTGTTTCTGTGGGCATGCTAATTATAGAACTTTTTTATATATTCTCCACTTTCCCGTAAAATTTCCTTAGCTACTTTTCCAGGGTCAAGGTATTTTCTTCAACCTTTTTCCATACCTGCTTCTGGCAGGGAGGGAGCCTTATGGGGAGGGTCGGGAGAGAGCCTTATACTTTTCTATCCAGTTTTCTACAACTGCTAGAATAGTTGAAAGAAAAATAAACTTGTTTAATAACAGGAACCTCCCAGAGTGGACCGGAAGGTCTTTGAGGCTTCCTCTTGTCCTTGGAACTCCTTGTAACTCTCTCTCTCTCTCTCTCTCTCTCTGCCAGGCATTTTACTGCGTTCTTCAAATTGAACGTAAAAAAATTTAGTCTCTCTAAAATTAACTTGCTTGATTGGTTGGTTGACACAAATAAATTCCCTGAAAGTTGATACGTGGCGATGAAATAATTAAACAACTATTTTACTCAAGTGAGACAAGCGATAACGTTACCGATAGGCAGAGATGGGCAAGATCACCAACTTTGGTGATCTTGAAGATCAAGATCAGATCACCAGAAAAATGTGATCTTGAAGATCAAGATCAGATCACCAGAAAGATGTGATCTTGAAGATCCAGATCAAGATCGTGATCTTGAAGATCACTTTTCAAGATCACTTTTTAAGATCACTTTTATATGAATTGAAAAAAGTTGTACTCTTGTAGAGTAAACAAAAACAAATTATTTTGTTAATCACTCCTGAAAAGTATCACTCCTAATACTCCCCTGAGGGCTGAGGCAATACAAGCATCGCATCCTACCCATGTCACCTGATCTAAACCACGGGATTGACGATTCCCCTTTCAGTTTTTCAGGTGGTAAACTTAAAACTTAGTATTATCATAACTTATCAGCAAAGAAAAAACTATTAAATGACCTACATATAGTTTTTAGTTCTATTTTTCTCAATTCTCATTTCACCAGGTCCATAACCCATATCAATGAATGGTCAGCATATATAAGTAAACATTTTTTACATATAATTTAATTTTACAGTTTTACTGCAGTACGCAATTACTGACAATATAAGGGTAAAAACCGCAAGTTAAGAGTGTTAATTTAATGTTCAACCGCTGTAAACATTTGCTTTCAGCAAAACCAATTGTTCAAAGTTACCATCCGAGAGACGACTTCGTTTGGGGCTATGAACCATGCCAGCAAACGAAAACAACCGTTCCACTGGTGCAGAGGAAGGTAGCGTGGTGTTATACCTCTTGAAGATCTTCTTTATAGCAGGATACCTATCTAAAGAGTCGAGTGCCTTACTGGTGTCCTGCAAATAATTGAGGACTTCCAAGTCTTCCTTGTTGTTAGGAGCAGAGAATGAGCCGTCCATAGTTCTGAAGAAATCGTCTTCAGATGATGAGTCTGAGTTCACCGAACTATTACCACTGCTGTCAGAATTACAATTTCTTACAGCCATTTGCAGCTTGTCTTTTACTTGAGACTTGATTGCTTCATGATCGCCGAAATTAGGCCCTTGCAACAATGATATCCATCTAAGTTTGAAATACGGATGAGATACTGAGGCCAAAACGGCATCAGTTACCTCGGGGCTCAACGACAAAAAATGACCAAATCTGGCATTGAAGCCAGAGACGACTGCTGCCAGTAATGGCATGCAGTGTCTCAAGCGCAGGTCGTTTGGTTGGATAGGCTCCAATCTTGCGAGGGCATCTTGAGTCACTAGGACTGTTGGAAGAAGACAACCGTAGTAGCATTCTTTCTCTGCCTGTAATTTGTTGAGGGCTGCTGCAATTGGTTTTAGAACAGACAAATATTCTGAAATAAATTCCAATTCATTGTCTTTGAGGATGGGTAGATTCAGTTCTTCAAGAGCTACATTCACGTCGTTCTTATGTTTATATATTTGGCTTAATGAGTCGTACATTGAGTTCCATCGGGTGACGCATGGGTACCTAAATTGGACGCCAGTTATTTCCTGTATTTTTTCTGCTGACTTGGGTTTACCAGCAGCATTCCACAGCGCCGAACATTTTCCCATTGCAGAATGCTTTATCTTCTTTAGTCCAGGTGAATTCAGTCCTTTATCTGCATCAGTTGTTGCTACCAAGTTCAATGTGTGGGAGGCACATCGAATATGGGATGATAGTTTCACTGACTCCTCTCCATGCTCTCCTGAATGTTCAGGAAAGTTGCTGATGATAACCTCTTCATCTGAATCTTTTTCATCATCATCTTCATCTGCATCATCTTCATCAATGTCGTCAGTACGATTCTGAACACGAACACCGAACTCTTTAAAGCATTTCACCATGTTCGATGCATTGTCGGTGACTGTAGATACAACTTTTCTATAAGATAAACCATGCTCCGAGTTGATCCTGTCCAATATTCCAGCAATTTTATCAAAGCTATGTGTTCCACGAAATCTTCGGCATGCCAGTGCAGCTGATCCTCGCGACAAGTCATCATTGATCTGTAATGTAAGAATATAAAATCAATGTTTGTATGAACATTTTTTTAAGCTTAATTTAATAATATTGGTTAGACACGCACCAGCTAAACTGCGCCACCAAACATTGAAGAGAAGAACTATGTGATATAAAGGAGGCAATTCAGCGATGAGTCGCCTACCATACCACCACATCAGTGACCCATCCCATAAGAGCAAAATGTGGAAGAGTCCATATTCACAGCCTGTGAATATGGACTCTTCCACATTTTGCTGTGAATCAGACACAATGACAGATGACAGAATCAGTGAATTAGTGTGAAATTACTGTGAATCACAGCAAAATGAAGACTCACCAAATTAATGAATGAGGAACACATGTCGAATAATTGAAAAGATTATACTATAAGTCTATCAGACTATCAGTCTATCACCAATGGTCAATTTATCAATTATATAAAAATAATACACTAAATCAATAGCATACCCAATGCGCTGTGACTCCCATGAAACTGCGGTGATTAGTTGACCATATGTCGCATGTAACACACACATGGTCAACTGCTGCCAGTTTTGCTTGTATGTCTTCCTTCATTGTACTGGTTGTTGTTGCAAGAGATCTAGCCAGGGTGCGTCTAGATGGCACCTGAACAGCCGGGTTGACGTCTGAAAAAAATATTTAAAAATTAAAACAAATACAATAGATTAGCTATGGAAAAAATATCAAAATATTTAGCGAGGCTAGCGATAGTCTAATGTTCATACAAATAATATGATTAATTATTTTAATCAGATATTAGCTATGGAAAAAATAGCAAAATATTTGAGTTATACTAACATGAAAGATGATCCTTAAATTCATGTAGTTCAACTAGGCTCAATGGTAGGAGCCCATTAGCCACAAGCGAGAGAATCTTCTTTTCAAGGATATCCTTGCATATTGGTGGTCCTGGTTTTTGCTTGGAAATGTGGAACATGCTTAGTGTTGACTGCTTGGCAATTTTGGCAGGGCCAGCATTGCTGCCGCTGGCATCTTCTTCTTTAGCTGGACGCTTGCGAGATTTCTTCTCCGATTCATATTCACCCAAAAGATTCGAATGTAGTTTCTGCACAAGAAAATAAATTATTATCATGCGGAGAGACTTCTTGAACACCCTGTATAATATTTATCAGAGTATCAAACTTCTAGTTGAAATTAATACTTAACAAGATTCTAAAATTTTGTTATCTTTAACTAAAATTATTTTCACCATGATCAGTGCATTTTTATCCTATGTTAAATTGAAAGCCGAATTTCGTCCTTCAGTAACTAAATAGGAGAAATTACAGACATGGATCAGACAGAGAGAAAGACAGATACACCTGGCGTTTTATTATAGTTGGATATCGGCAGTTTTTAATGTAGTTACTAGTCCATAATCTATTAATATCTGAAGTGCACAATATATTCAAATGGACGTCTATGTAAATGTAGCATTAGTCTTGTATGGCACCAGTCACTTAAAATATGACTTGAACCATTATGTTAATGTTGCTACTTACTACTTAGTTACTAAGTAGTACTAACCCTGAGGTGCCTCAGAAGATTGCTTGTTGAGTCGAGGCCAGCAGACAGAATTGTAGTTTTCTTTGTACACTGCTTACAAATAACTTTGATACTGTTTCCAGTTTTTTCGACAATTTGAAAATATTTTCCGTTCAATAGCACAGATTGATCCTTATTACCAACATTGTTATCTAAATATATTGAATACTGTTCTGGTGACAACCTAGAATATTTGGTTCCCTTGGGAGCTTGTTGAAGTTGTAAAATTGCACTCATTAAAAAATTCAATCTGTAAATAAAATATGTTTAGAATTAATTTATTATGAATACGGACCTATAGGCTATATTTTATGCCTATATATAATAATATATTAATAGAACACTTTCAACATAATTGCACAGTAAATTACACTTTTTACGAGCCTAAATTCCACAGCAACTACACCTTCCATGAGCCCACGCATGACGCAAGTCACCCAACTAACAGAAAACATAAACAGTCGGTGTTGAACAAAGTTGCCACCAGATGTCGCTTGGACAAAAAACAAATGACATTCGCATAGCGGCATATTTAAGAATCTGAAATTAAAAGTGATCTTGAAGTCTAAAGTGATCTTCAAGATCAAGATCACAAGAAATAAAGTGATCTTAGATCAAGATCACCATAATAAAAGTGATCTTCAAGATCAAGATCAGATCACGATCTTGATCTTCAAGATCACGATCTGATCTTGAAGATCAAGATCGTGCCCATCTCTGCCGATAGGAGCAGGGAGAGTTCAGTGGGAGATGGGGAGGAAAATGTAAACAACATATTGAAGCAGCGATCGACCCAGAGAAATTAAAGAAGCGGGTTTATGACTTGTTTCCACAGATCTATCCCTCAAAACGGTCTTTGGATATAAATATTATTGTTGATTTACTGATTAATCAAAACCGATATAAATGGTGAAGGGTTCAAATCCTCTAAAGAGATTTTAAAGGCCTCTCTCTCCCACTCTCTCTCTCTCTGTACAGACCTCCGCATCTCCTCCTCGAGGACGATACAGCCCTGTACACCGAACTCCGTAACCTGCTAGGGGATAGGGTGTGTGTAGTTTTATGAGACATCAACTGTCGCGGAATAAAGTGGGAAGACAGGACTGCGAAAGCGTTTTAGACTTAGTATTCACGACCGAAGACAACCTCGCCACTGGCCTCACCGTTGACGAATCGTTGGGCGGGAGTGATCACGGTCTGATTAGGTTCCGTGTGTGCGTCCCTCGGGTGAAGCGTAGTACCTCGAGAGGCAGTAAGCTCGATCTACGGCGGGCGGCGGACTTTGTTAGCCTCCTGGATAGCGTACGTGAGATGGGGTTAGAGGTAGGCGGCGATGTTGATGGAGTGTGGAGTGCATTCAGGGACCTGTTTATGGTGCTGCAGTCTGCTGCCATACCCTCAAAACCGGTCACCCGTGCTTCAAAGCAGCCTAAATGGTTCAGTCGTGACATCGCTTCGGCTATCCGAAATAGAAAAGTAGCGTATAGGAGGGCGAAGGCCAATCGTTCCCATGAGAACACTGAAGGGTATGTCCGCCTTTTGTAGGGAAGTGAAGGCGAAGGTTAGGCTAGCGAAACGTAACGAAGAACTACGGGTGGCAAGCCTCTGCAAGGGGAACCCTAAGGAGTTCTTCAGTTATGTAACAGTAGAAAGCCCATCAGAAGCATCATAGATACGTTAAAGGACCGAAGCGGCGTTCTGCGGACATCGCTAATGTGCTTAATGAGTACTTTGCGGGAGTGTTCACCAGGGAGAACACCCGCGTCATCCCCGAGCGAGGCGTCAGGCACGAAGGTGCTGGCGTGGATAGTGTTCGATGTACTGCGACAATCGTTACCGATAGAATAGACAAACTGAGCGCGTTTAAGGCTCTTGGGCCAGACCAGTTTCTCCCCTGAGTGTTGCGGGAGGTGCGCGACTAGGTGGCTCCCCACCTGGCTACAGTCTTCAACAAATCGTTGGAGACGGGCCAGGTGCCTCGCTGGTGACTGGAGGGAAGCCAACGTGATCCCTATCTTTAAGAAAGGGGATTACGAAAGCCCAGGGAACTATCGTCCCATTAGTCTCACTTCAGTTATAGGTAAATTATTAGAGAGGATAATAGCGGATAGGATCGTTGACCATTTGGATTCCTACAAGCTGCTTCGGGACGACTCCCAACATGGGTTTAGACGGCATAGGTCGTGTCTCACTAACTTGCTCGAGTTTTTCCACGTCATGTTGAGTGACTATGATAAGAGTAGGGCGATTGATATATTTTATCTCGACTTTCAGAAAGCCTTTGATAAGGTACTTCACCGCCGGCTAATGGCCAAAGTGCGCGCGCTGGGTATTGGTGGGGAAGTAGGTAAGTGGATTGAAAACTGGCTGAAGAATAGGCGGCAGAGGTTTGTAATTAAAGGGGCTAGTTCGGGTTGGGCCTCGGTCATTAGTGAGGATCCTCAGGGTTCCGTTTTGGCGCCACTATTGTTTATCATTTACATAAATGATATCGACGCTGGCATCGTCAGTACGATCGCCAAATTCGCTGATGACACAAAGCTTGGGGCCAATGTTGGGACGCCCTTGGCGATAGAGCAACTGTGTGCGGACCTAGGTAAGATAGGAGAGTGGTCCGAAAAATGGCAAATGCCGTTTAACTTAGGTAAGTGCAAGGTGATGCACATTGGTTACGCCAATCCCAAGTCGGACTATTCATTGTTGGGGAGTAATATAGAGGCGACTGATTTGGAGAAGGACTTGGGTGTCCTAATTAGCAGCGACCTTAAGTTTACCAAACAGTGCGTAGAGGTGGAAAAGAAAGCCCAGAAGTTGTTCGGTTATATCAGGAGGCAATTTCGATTTCGGAACAAGGAGATTGTGCTCTCGCTGTACAATTCTCTTGTTCGGCCGTACCTGGAGTATGCTGTGCAGTTCTGGTCGCCCACCCTCAGGAAAGATATTGAGAGGCTGGAGCGATTGCAGGCGAGGGCCACAAAGTTAATCCATCCGTTAGGCATATGGGCTACAATCGACGCTTACGCGCCCTGAATTTGTTTTCGCTGGAAACTCGTAGACTGCGCGGTCAACTGATCGAGGTTTTCAGGTTCTTACGCGGGTTCAACAATGTCGATTTTCGAAGCTTGTTTAGTTTAAATGATAACCCAACTCGCAACAATGGTTGGAAGTTGGATTTGAAACGGTTTAGGACTATTGTGAGTGGGAATTACTTTATCTATAAGATCGGTGACACGTGGAGCAGGCTACCTTCAGAAGTTGTGAACAGTTCTTCTGTGGATCTGTTCAAGAAAAGGTTAGACCGAATCCTGCACACTATTTGAGGGTGTAGAAAATTTTCCCTGGCATCTGTTCCCATTGGTACCTCCTTGGTATGGGCCGCAAGGCCTTTTGAGCTACTTCTTTTCCTTGTAACTCTCTCTCTCTCTCTCTCTCTCTCTATATATATATATATAGTATATATACACACACATATATATCGTTAACCTCGTCCATGTTCTGTGTGTTGGTCTCTCTTCACACGAAGGTCAAGCTGTAGGCCGAGCCTCTAGGCTTAGCTTGATGGAGGAGCGAGTTGCTTTCTTGCTCTCTCCATCATAGCCAGGTACACCCAGCTCATCTCGTACCGTCCTGAGCAAGGCATCTAGTCTTCTCTTCAAAACTTCAACTTTGACCCTTGTAACGTTTCAGAACACTACACATTCTGCCTTTCCTCTCTCTTCTTTCCAGGGAGTACAGATTTAGTTTACGTAGTCTTTCCCAGTAGTTGAGTTCTTTGTAGCCATCAATCTTGGCTGTGAAATGTCTCGGCGTTTCTTCTACTTTATTAATTTCTTCCTTTTTATATGGGGTCGTCATAACTGAGCAGTATTCAAGTTTTGGTATGATCAGTGTTCTCAGCAAGAATCATTGCTCTCTTGTCTTTCCTTTTGAACGTTCTTAGTACCTGTCCCGAGACTCTTTTTGCTTTGTTTCTTGCTATCTGATTTTGTGTCTCGAATTTGGCATCATCGGTGATTATTACCTCAAAGTCGACCGTTTTCTTGCTTCTCTGAATTTCCTCTCTATCTGGAGCATAATATGCACTATGCAGTCTGTTTAAGTTCATAATTTCTACCATATCCCAAGAGCTGAAATTTATCAGTGTTAAATGTCATATTATTGTCTTCTGACAATGTGTATATTTTGTTCGTGTCCCTCAGTAGCATATCCGCAAAATGGTAGAGTGCATATGCAATTGCAATGTTGATGAAGTGAGTGCCAGTGCCAAACCCCCTTTTTGCAAGGTGCCAACCCCCACCAGCTGCAACAAGCTGGTGGAATCCACCTAACCTAAGAGAGAGAGAGAGATGAGACTTTGGGGGAGAAGTTGGGACGGCCTCCCCCCCCAAAGGGTATACCTAGCTTAAGAAGGAAAGAGAGAGGAAGAGAGAGAGAGAGACATCATGTTTTCGCCTGGATCTCCAGACGCATAATGAAAGTTCTTCACAGCATCACTTGGTTCAGAAGTATCTTTCAGCCAGTTGGCTTAAGCAGCCATTCCGCTAAATCTAGCTTAGAAGGCATAAATGGCTCGTTTAGATGTATGTGTATATTAATAACCTTCGAGCGAATTAAAAGCGCACACAAACGCACATACACTCCCCAACTATATATACGCTCATAGATCCCCTATTATTACACACACACACAAACACACACAACCTATATGAAAAAATGCATCCCATGAACAGCAAATGGTGAGATGAAGGCGACAACCAATCGTCTAAGTATAGACTTGTAGGAGCTCATCCCATCAACAGCACGTAGCCGAGATAAGGGCTATAACTAATCCCACAGCACCACAAGCAACACCACAACCACCAATCGTCTAAGTATAGACTTCTAGGATCTCATCCCATCAACACCACGTAGCCGAGATGAGGGCTACAACCAATCGTCTAGACCTTAAGACTTCTCAGCAGTAACACATTATTACACAGCCGCCGTACCTATGGCACTACTTAACAACACCTGACCAAAGCCGCCTTACCCACAGTTTTTATTTACCAACTACGGTAGACCAACAAGTTCTCTAAATACGACCCAATTAATAGACAAAGCTAATAAGCATAAACAAATACGTTTCTGGGGCCAGGGATAGACCGACAAGGTCTCAAAAAAGGGGCAATGCTACTATTGAGCTTCTCATGGTGGAACACCATCACGAGGCCAATTTGGTGCTTGGTGGGCGATCTTTGTAACAAAAAATCGAATATGATAGACTAAGTTTAACACAAAAACAAATTTTCACCTTAATATACAGATTTATCCTTAAACTACAACATAAAACTATTAATATAATTTTTAAAACAAAATAGAAATTAAATTAGGGATAACTATTTCATTTCTCGTCTTTCACCCATTTATTGTGTTTCTGAGTTAATAAATACAACTTTATCTTTAAGACACAAATATATCTTTAAACTTTATTGCAAAAAATATTAATATAAATTTATATTAAAAATAGTTTGTATTGCGGGGTAACTTATTAATTTTTCCTCTTTTACCCAATTATTTTGGACTTTCAAATTACTTTTAAAACACTTTAAAAAAGAGTTCGAAAGTCTTCCCTTAACACGAATACAATTCAATTTATGAAAAATCTGCTCATTTTAGTCAATGAAGATATTCAAAATCAATGAATTTATGCTTAAAATTTTTTTTAAATACATACTAATATGTTTAACCGCTTACTTAAATGAAAAAATCTGATGAATGAATAAGCCAAATTTGGTAAAGACACGCCCCCCCAGAATTCGCGGTTCGTCCAATTACAGGCCAAAGGGTGGAGTATGAGAAGGAGTCCATGGTCACTGGTTGGTGGAAAGCCTCGCCCACACATTAGAGCCACACCCAAATTCACTGATAGCCAACAGAAAACTCGCAAAGCGAATATTGGGCTTCTGCGGGGTGGTTACAATCGGGAACCTTGCATATAAAAGGGGGCATTTTCAGCTAGAACCCACAACAGTTATTTTTATCACCGAGTAACCATACATTTTCTCGTCATGGACGCCTGAAGTTAGACAGACTTCTACTGTTTCCCACAGGCGTTTCAAGTTGGAGTCCTCTCTGCAGGGGCAACACTTGAAGTTTTCGCAGCGGTCGATGGAAGAAACCTTCTATCGACACAAAACCTTACTGATATCTGCAATGATGTTCCGTTTGACCCAGCAAAAGACTCTACCGTCGAGATGTGAGTATAAGAATTTATGTACCAGTATTTCTATTTTATTTTTGTGCCCTATATTTATTCGCGAACAGTTATTTATTTTAGTGTTCCTGAGAACGTCATTTAAAGAGTAAATTTGGTTTATCAAATAATTTATAGAAAGTTCTACAGGTAGGCTTTTAGAATTACTAAAACTTTAAAGTTAGGGAAATCAGACGGTCCTGGGTTCGAGCCCCGGTGATGGGAGGCGATGCGTAGTATGCATAGCTAGGATAAAAGTATTTCCGACGCTGTAAATTAGTGTACTTGTAACTCCTTGTAGCTCTCGTTCTCTCTCTCTCTCTGTATACACACACACACACACATACACACACACACACACATATATATATATACACATATACACATGTATATATATATATATATATATGTATGTATATATATATATTTATATATATACTTAGCGAGTGTTGGAGTGTTGACGAGGAAGTAGATTTAAAATTTAGGAACCAGTGCCTGTAGTCTTGCGCAAAGGCTAAAAGCTTTTGCTAATAGCGTAAAAGCTTCATAGCGCATAATTTCAAATTTTAATCGAAGAATATTATATTGCCCCTTTACAAGTCTCTAGTCGGGCCTCATTTAGAATATGCCGTTCAGTTTTGGTGCCCGTATTTGCGTGAGGATATTGATAGGTTGGAAAGGGTTCAGCGTCGCGACACGAAACTAATTCCGTCATTCACAAAAAGTCTTATAAAGATAGGAATAAAGAGTTAGACTTGAATTCACTCGAATGTAGGATATCAAGGGGGGAGGTTATTGAAGTTTTGAAAATCGTTAATAAAATCGATAACGTAAATTTTGACATTGTTCATTTTCGATAATAGCAATACTCGTAATAACGGATTTAAATTACGTGGTGGCAGACGTTTCATTACTGACATCGCTAAACACTTTACGTTTAAAGTAATTGATAAATGGAATAATCTTCCGGCGTTCGTGGTGAACTCTACCAGCGTTAATATGTTTAAAAAACGTTTAGATAGGCATTTTGAAAATATTAACGTCGTTTAAAATAATAATAAAACAATTAGCAACAAGAGCTCTGTGGGTAATGGTCGAGGTTTGAGTCTGTTGACGATTAATGCCAGCTTTTGACATGCCAGCGTGTGATATGCCAGCAACAAAGTTATATTAAAAAAAAAATTAGACTAACAATAACGTAGATGTAGCTCGTAGCGTAAACTAACCCACTTTTCGTTGTACTCTTCTTACTTTTTTTTTCTTGTCTTGTCTTCTCTTTACTTGCATGTCTGTAGTTTGCATGGTATGATAGTGTTTGAGTTAAGACTGTGTTTGCAGTGGCCGGCGGATGATGACGGGGAGTTCTTCTTTCTCTTTTTCTGAATGAATGTTAACCCACGAATGATAGGATTTGCAACTTACTTAACCCTTTATTTTCTTCTTTTAACCCCCTACTCTTTCCTTTCTCTCGGCCTAACTTTAGAGTGGATCTTAGGGTCTTTGTTAGCCTTAGCTTCTGTAGATCTGTAGAACATCTTTTTTCCCTACACCATCATTGTAAACACCTCTATACAGTCTATCAACACCGCCGTAGGGCCAGATATAATGCATGTGGACGGGCTCGTGAACCTGAATTTTTCTACAGAATCCATCTCTAACACGTCACACCCCTAAGTGGAACATTTACAAAATACAATAAAAATTTATGTGACGTTCCTTATATTCTACAGTCCTGTTTTTCCTCTTCTTCCACAGATCCGTGAATGACGACGTCGTACAGCATCATATCCCCATCATCGAGTTTGCCCTTCAGAACCGCGACGAACGTGAAGTCAGGACGAGGCTGTCCTACGGGTTCGGGTCAGATGACGAGGATGAAGACGATTTTTGGGTAGTAATATCATTCAGACGCTTGGCCGCTGTAGACATAGAATATATATTAGGTCGTATAATGCAAGCCTCTCAAAGTAGTACAGCCTTCAATATGGACAACTTCACGGTAGACACTAACCGTGTGTTCCGTGTTGCGGGTCATAGTGCCACATCTTTTACTCTTAACTTCAATTCTCAGGCTAATTACAGACTGCATATAAACACCGATCGTGGCTGCGGTTTTATAGCATTAGTCTTGGCTGGCCCGTATGTTTACTGTTCCATTTGCAGCTTACATGTTTACTTATATCGAAATAGTTTTTAGTGATTATAAAAATATATAAAATTCTTTATTTATTGCAGGTATTAAAATTACTCTAGCTGATAAAGTGATAATATAATGGCTTTTCAATGAATTGGTGATTCGGAGTCGCATACGAGCAATAACATTTGGGGAGGCTCGTGATGCTGGAGCCACCTTTATAACACGTTCATGGGTTGCCAGAAAGTTGCGAAGAAGTGAGGACTTCGTCAAAAGAAATTGGAATAAAACTTTGGATGAATGTGAAATGGATACAACCAAATCTGGGCGCCCAAATTTGCCACTCTCTCAGGAAACAAAGGACATCATTGAAAGCGGTACGCGTAAGCGGAAAAACAGCTGTGCTAAACTTTCTAGAGAGATCGAAGTGTTGAGAGGAACGATCGTTAGTGGTGAGATCATTCGACTGCACCGTCATAAGCAAGATTTAAAGCCTTGGCATGAACTTCCAAAGCCAAGAAAAACTCAACTTAACATCGATGACAGACTGGTTTGCCCATTATCTTGAAGATTGGGATGTGGATGATTTCATGCATTTAGCTGTCTCCGATGAATTTTTTGTTTACGTAACACGTCGGCCTAACTACCAAGATGATCGAGTGTGGGCCACAACACCAGATGAAATCGATGACAATGAACATTATCGCGAATTATTAAAAAGTCCAGACTGTGTTGGTGTGTTTGTTTTGTTCACTGCAAAGAAGCTCATGTGGGTGCTGAAGCCAAGTGGTCAGAGTTGGGATGGACAGTATTTTCGTGATATTATTCTATCCCAGCATGTCATTCCTTTTCTAAGAAACCCAAACAATGTTATGGATGTCGATCAGGTCACACTTCTGCACGATAAGGCCCCCTGCTTTAAGGCATTAGCTACTCAACAGTTATTGCGGAACCATGAGATCGATTTCTTTGGAAATGAAGAATGGCCAGGAAATTCTCCTGACCTGAACGTCTGTGAACACATTGGATCAGTTATAAAGGACAAAATTAAATGTCTCTTGTTTCAAGAACCTGCAGGAAATCGATTTTCGAAGGATACAATGACGCAACACATTGAAACTGTTTAGCAAATTAGCGTAACGATCAAGATCTATTCACGTCACTTTTGGCAAGCTACCCAAAGCGAATTCAGGCTGCCTTGGAAGCCAATGGCGGGAACACCAAGTTTTAATTGTTTCTCATTAAATGCAGGATTAAATTCTCTTTTGTAAGGTATGTTTAGTTTTACTGTACCTCTAATGGTTTAGGCCATGTGCTCGTAAACTGGCTTGAGATTGCAAGCGTGAATTTGATTGAAATATGTTCCTGAAGAGTTCAGACGGGTGGAGAAGGAAATGAATGTTCGTATAGTTGTATTTGGAATGGATGATCGTCTTTGGACCGTGTATATTTTTAAAATCAGTGTGAGAGATCGTACATGACCCCTACTTATTTTAGGGTTGTCAGGGCAACGTATCTCCCCATCCGTAATATAAGGGACCTTTACCCAAGTTATGATAAAAGTCGAAAATATGGAAGCATCATTTGTGTAAGCGGTGTCTCGAGTTTGCGGATGATATAGTGAAACATTGTAAGGATTTCCACATGGTATGTGAACAGAGTAAAAGCTCCAAATGTGAAAGCCGTGTAGTTGAAGCTGAGAAGAGGGAATGTATTGTGTGCAGACGTACATTTTTCAATAATAATTGCTTTGAGCTACATAAGTCAATTGTCACTTGAAAGAAAATGAGAATCTGTGAAAGTGATATTTCATATGATGGATAAATGGGAGAAATTCAGGCATAAATGTGATGAAATTCACTGTCCTACATGCTATGAGAAATATAAGTTGGATAGTGTAACGTATGTATGTTATATAAAAGATGCTAATCCTAAAAATAGACCTTGTATAACTGTGTACAACGATATAGAAACATATACGGTTGCTGAAACCAAAGAGGTTATCCCACATCTCATCTACTTGTAAGCCAGACTATCTGTGATGAGTGCATGGAGACTGAGTGTGATGAGTGTCCCAATTGTGATAAACGGACAAACGTTTTTAAAACGATCGCACAAAACAGCCCTCTGAAACTCTTTGTATCTTATATTGTGAAATTAGTGGACAAGTTCAAAGAAATGACTGTGTATATTCTTGCCTAGAACGCGGCAAAATTTGACATACAGTTCCTTTATAAGGAACTGATTGAACACGAGTCATTCGAGACATTTACAGGCGACCCCTTGAAGAGGGGAAACAAACTTATACAAATGCAAATAAGAGGTAATGTTCAGTTTAAAGATAGTTTATTTTTCACACCTTGTAAACTAGCCAAGCTACCCAAGGTGATGGATGGAGCCACCAAAGTTTCCTCACTAGCAACACTTTAAATTACGTAGGACTACCTCCCCCCAAACATTACTTTACCTGCACTAACATGAGTGATATTGAGCGTGAAGATTTTGATCGCTACTACAACAGTTTTAATGAAGGTAATCCTTACAGTATAGCTGATGAATGTGAGCGTTATTGCTCGTGCTTAGAGGATGTTTCCAGGCCTTTAGAAGGATGTACATACACCGTTTTAACTGCGATCCGCCGCAAGTCGCAACCACAATCGCCTCATTGTGCATTACTGTGCTCAAGAACAATTTCATACCTAGACACCTTAGCCGTCATTCAAAAAAACAACCCTCGCAGTTATGGACACAAGGCTAGTTACTGTCATACACCTACAGCAGCAAATTGGTGTATACATAAAAATACTATGTTCCATATTGTTCACATACACCGTTAAGCATTGCTAGGGGCAGGCTTGGACCCATTTAAGATCAGCCAAAGTGGTTCATAATCCCTAAAATAACCAAAATCACCCAAAATGGCCCAAAACTAAGGAATTGTATGATTTTTAGTCTCCTATACACCACATTTCGCGGCTGTTCTCTTCATCAGGCAGAATCTTTTTGTTCTTCTTTCTTGGTCTTACATTTTCCTTTTTTAGAAACACCTCCACCAATTTTTATTTATTTTCTTTTCGGTATCACTGAGTGTGATGGCAGCTGCCCCCACCTTTCCGCAAGCTGCTGTGACGTTCAACCTTTTTTTGGCAATTGCAATTCTTCTTTAATATTTGTATCAGTCCCTCCTCCACCCCCAGCTTGTAATAATATGCTGGTCAACTGAATGTTTTGAGATTTTTTCTTCTGAAATCATCTTGATTTGTCTAGCAGGTCTTGTAGAGATCTAAATCATGTTCCTAATGTCTTGCTTTGACTTGAAAACTGGCAACAATTCTCTGTGATCGATCCTAGCACGAACAAAACCATCTCTTCTCTCTTGCCCATACACTGCATGAGCTGCAGCTGAAACTTCCTGGAATGCTCTTTCACAGCTTTGAGTGTGAACTGAGAAGTTCTCAACTTCAAGTGGAGACCTGAGAAGCTCCTCAACTTCTCCTCTTGACATCTTACAAGTGAAGAGTGGCTCATACAGTTTCTCCTTATCCCAATTAATCAGAGTAATTGGAGAAGTGGCATCAAAATTGAGTTTAGGGTTTATATGAGTTCTCAGACTCATGTCTCCATACTCAGACTTACTTCTGATCTTCTTGATCATCTCAACCCCCCCCATACCCTCTCCTCCTCATCCTCACTGCACAGGAGAGAGGCAATGAGGTTCTCACCGTGAGCATGATATACTCCACGAACTATCACATGAGTGATTATGTTCCTGACTTCAGAGGTCTGGCTTCTCAGCAGTCCCAGAGCGGTCACAATATGGTGAGGTCCATACCTCATGTGGTGTTTCACCTTGATCTCAAAATACATCTTGAAGTAAAAGTCCAGGCAGAACTTCAGCAGCACCTCCAGCTTCTTCAACACCTCCCCCTTCAAACCATGCTGCCTCATCCACAGCATCAACAGAGCCTCACCTGTAGTCAGCCAGCATGACTGATTCAGTGGGCCACACTTCAGACAAGCAACTTCCTTGCTCAAATCTCCTGTCTTGAGAGCTTTGATCAGTAGGTAGCAGTTCTTCTGGTCAGTGCTAAGGTTCTGTACAATGTCTTCTGGTAGTTCAATTATATCTTCTTCTCCTGGCAGAGCATTGAAGCTAAAGTTGACAGGTATGTCATTGATCTTCTCCAAATGTTTTCCTGTTGGGCCACTGAACCCAGACTTGTGCGTGTAGGGACCATCAAGCTTGATGATCATGTGCCTGAGGCCGAGTTCATTAATATGCAACTGGCATATCATCCAGTGACACTTGTGACCTAGCAGTATCTCCAAGTGAGTGATGGCTCCTTCATCAGGTCCTGTGTTTGTGTTGGTGGAGTCACCACCAAGGACCACAATAGTATCTTTAGCACCATGAGCACTAATCCACTCAAATAGAGCCTGAGCTATCTTCAGTGCAAGTTTCTCATTTCCTTCAGATTCTTCTGGTGTACAATGGAAGAGATACTTCCCCTCAGGTTCCCAGGTAACACTGTAGTGCTCTTCAGTTGTAATATCAGGATGGAAGCGGCCAGTTTCTTCATTGTACCTAATGATCTTTGTCTTCTTTTCTTGTTTTCCATCAAAGAAAATTCCCTTGATCTCCTCTCCCTCTGTCCTTTTCTCCAGGGCCTCCACTGAGGCGCCTATTACAGACTCCTTGCCCCTCCACATCTTCATCCTGTCAACAGTTAGATATGCCTTATCAGCAGATACATAGCCAGCTTTGATGAGATCTTGCAAGAAACCAGTTGCAATGGCTGCTGCAGGAGTGTTTGCGACCTTGAACCTGACTGCAGCCGCAGCAGTGCTTGAGATATCCATGTAGTTCCTCCTGGCAGAGGTGGAGACTTTGCCAGTGTTGACACTGGAGCTTGTGCCTGGTGCAGTACTGGAAAAATCTGTGTCAGCATAGGAGCTGCTCTGCCTGGAGACTCTTGCAAGGAAGTCACCTTATCTTCATCATCATCACCATCATCAGCTCTAAGCAGTAGCTCCTTTTCTTCTTCTTTTCTGTTTCTCTCCTCAGCTGCCTTCTGTTCTTCCTCCTTCCTCTTAGCAGCATTCACCTGCTTCACTGTTTCCTTCACATCAACAGATGCCATCCGGAAGCCAGAAACTTGTGTGGTTTTGATCCTCTGGTAATGGAGCCACTCTAGCTCTAGCTTTGGAATCTTCTGAGGCAGAGGACAGTCACAGTTGATATGAACTCTAGCAGCACAGCCAGAGCAGCCAGATGCTTCAGTTCCACAGAGAGGGATATCATGGCTGCAGGTTATGTCAAACAATGTATGAAGTTCAGATATTCTCTTCTCTCTCTCTTCAGCCTTCACGCTGCCATTCACTAGGTCAATCATTTTATTCCACCTGAAAAAATCTTTCTGGCAATGGATCTCTCTTGAATGATCACAGGAGGAATGAACTTGTCATTGAGCTTTTTCGCCACTGTGCCAGTACCAGTGATGCCAAGTCCTTAGCCAAATCTTGCAGAGGGTACTGAGCTCTCTTCATATCATCCTGAAGCAGCTTCTCTTCCTGGAGAAGGATTCCTCTCTGAAACACAGCTCTCCAGGTTGGAACTTCTGTGGGAAATAACTGCTTGCCTGGACCCACCAGATCACTCAGCTTTGAACCTGAACTTTTTCTGGTCTTTCGTCCTTGCTTAGCCATGGTGGCTACACAATCTTCACCAAGCTTTGTATCTGAAACATAGAAAATTATGACAATGAAACTCTAGTAGCCTATAACAGCTGTACTACAGTGTATGTCCTGCACAGCTGTTCTGTACATAACCAGAACGACGAAAAAGTCGAAATTTGAACACTTAAACGTGATTTTTAGCAAAAGTTCAAGAAAACAAACCCCTCCTAAAATTTTATTTTACATAGGAATACATACTGCCAATCTTGAAATTCGCTCTTCAATGAGCATGATACACCCTATAATACATGCCGCCTATTGGGGAATTCTTCGGAGAGTTGACTGACGAGATGAAGGTTGAGGATGGTGATAATGCATACGCTGACTTCTTTTTATCAACAGGTCCAAAAACTTATCGGATATGGGTGAAGGTAGTGGAAGAGATGAAGTATATCGTGAAGGCGAAGGGCATCACGCTTAACCAGGCGAACCGACGGGTCGTTAACTTTGATTCGTTGAAGGAGCTAGTGAGCTTAGAAGATGAGGGTGACCAGCCGCCCAAACTGATTGTAAGAGCCCACAATTTCCGGGCACAGAAACTGGGGGTCGTGAAGGAACTTAGATTTGCGAAGGTGTGCCGTAACACCTACAAGAAACGTTATCAGGTGCCTGGCACCTACGATACCGTACCCTTTGTGTATCATCTCTTGAATATATACCTATTTACTTGTTAACGATATGTTTATTTTTTTTTATTACGTGTATTTCAATATATACACCATGAATAATTCGATATGTTTATTAAATAAATCATGTTTCAATTAGGGTTTCATTTTCTCCTTTATGTGTGTGTGTGTGTGTGTGTGTGTACAGGAAAAGTCCTAAGCTCCGCCCCCTGTATGATCGATTAAAGGTCACGTGATTTCTGCTACTACCTGGGCATATCTCTACCCCTCCGTGCTTAGATGACCGCTGCAAGCCCTGCATCACAGACGTGTATTTGAAAAAATCTCATGTACACGAAAAATAGTGATGTCTACCTTTGATATTGCGTGTTCGACGTTTATGAAGTGGTGTTCGGTAAAGTCTGAAGATGTGGTGAATACTGAAAGACTCCCTAGCCATCCCTCCTTTGAGACTTTTAAGGCTACATTGAACCGTGCGAAGCATTAGGAGCAAGAGGTTCAAATACTCTATGGATATTCTGGAGAGAGCATTGCCGGATTTCGCGGCACAAACGATGTAATGGATTACGTTGTAGGACTAAACTGTATAAAATCGTACATACCGTGAAGTGACTGAAACAACACGTGCATAAGAGAAGCAACTGTTATGGTTAGTGAGTCTTGTTGATGAGTGGTATGACAAGCGGTATTATGTCATGCTGCATCATACCGAGTACGTGTACCCTGCGGCTGAGAATGTAAATCTTGTCATAATGGATAGTCTGAAATACGTTTACCACTACATTCATATATATCATGACGAGGTTCGCAGTGAGGTTGTGGCTAAAGGCCTGTGTGAGTTTTTAATAGAATTTAGAGACGAGTATCGCTTGCTAGGCAAAAAGGACAAATATGGGCACATGTTTCTCTCAAATAGTACGCCGGAGTGTGAATAAAATGTGTTCGGTTCGTGAAAATCACTCTGAACGAAAATGTCTGGTGCGCATTCTGGGGAGTGATAAAACAATAAAGCCGATATTACTTCGTTTGTCGGAAACTTCTGATTGCCCAGTATAATGGGGGACAAGTATTCACATGATTTTTTCATGCTGGAACAGACCCGTACACGAAACATTAACGCTTGGTACGACCCGTCCGTGTGACTCATTTCCCACACCTGTCTCCGAGCCAAACCGCGGACCGGCTGCTAATAGTCATCTCAGAGCTTGAACCGGCCAATCAGTGTTCAACGGAACCAAGATGATATTTTGTTCCACAAAGGAGTATTAACGTTAATTCGGTGACGTTAATTCGTTAAAGGGAAATGAACATACAGTCATTGTAATTGATGATCTCATGTTAGAAATGGATAAGACGTTTGCCGAGACATTTACAGTGTTCTCCCACCATGTTAACATAAGCGTGTTCTTCATCAATCAAAATCCATTTTTCAAAAATAGATACATGCGCGATGTATCGTTAAATACACAATATCTAGTCTTATTCGCGCAACGTAGAGATGTGTCACAAATTGGGGTGTTAGGCAATCAAATGTTTCCGAATCAGCGTAAGGAGTTTTAGGAAGTTTATAAAGAAGCTACAAGTTAACGTTACGGATATTTGCCTTGTGAACTTCACCCGCGAAATACGTTTAGAGTGCTTCTAAGAATGAATATATTCCCAAACGAGTCTGAAACGGTGTATATTCCAGAATGACAAAGAGGCTAAAGAAATACCATGAATTAATAAAAATCTATCATCGACTGCCTCGGGCATTGCAGCAAATGTTTTTTTTAAAATATAGACTCGGACTTTTATAAAATGTATTTGTGAAATCTCTCTTAATATTATAAAATGTAATGTACCAATGAAACACACTCAGAATGCTCACCTACGTCGTTAGAAGAACACAATACGCAAACTCGCTCGTTAAAGTCAAACTGTGGGGAAGAAAACGCGAATTATTGTACAAAGAGTGGGATCATTCATCCCCATCTTATTTTCAGTTTTGGGACCTTTAGTGACTAGATTAATATAATGAAGAAAGTGGTTGTGATTCCACACGAGGTGTACGCTTCACCACAAAACACAAAGAGTCCACATACGGTTCTAGAACCCCGTAAAAGCAGGCTTAAAAGAATGAAAAGCGAATTGTTAGACGTATTAAAACAGTGAAAACTCTACGAAAATTATGAGAATCAGACAGAGATCCCCGTAGTTATTAGGCACAGCGCCGACAACGAGGAGCATGACGAAATAGCACCTGTGGCCGAAGTTAGAGCTGAACAACCAAAGAATAACGGTGCGCCCCCACAACATATCGATCATGTATTAAAAAGCAGTCTACCACATACATTGCGGAATAAAGGTTTAAGTCTTTATAATCTATTGAGTGAGAACCCCATCATACAGTGGACTGATACAGGCGAGGTCATTGTTGAAGGAACAAAGGTACAGGGCTCGAATATCGTCGACATCGTCCACGATCTGGTGAGAAAGTGGGATAGGCCCTCACCATCAGGATGGAAGCATATTAAAGCAAATAAATGTCCCCAAAATATTGATAGGAAATCTCAACAGATTGAAAGACTTGGAACAATCCTCGCAGGTGCCACAACTGAGCACGCCATCACCCCCAACGGTAGCATCTCTGAAGAGGAGAAAGAAGAGACCAAACAACAACGGTCAAACCTCTTCACGTGCCTCTAAATACGCAAGTGGCTAACATATTAAGAAGACACTATTATGACATTTCTAGCCCAGCCTCGTACGGCGGTGTTGATAGAATGTACAGAGGAGTTTACAATGATGGTGTAGGGAAAAAAGATGTTGATAGGTTTTTGCGCGAGCAGGATGTTTATACACTTCATAAGCCTGTGAGGAAAAGATTTAAAACAGCCAATACAACAGCGGCATCGATTGACTCTATTTGGCCAGCGGATTTAACAGACATGCAAAGATATTCAGTGTATAATGATGGCTACCGGTAAATCCTATTCATAAGAGATGTATTCTCTAGATATCTGTGGCTAATTCCTTTGAAAAATAAATCGCCTGAAACAGCAGTTGCTAAAGCCACCAAAACGTTGATGTTGAAAGAAAACAGGATACCTGGCTATTTTGTATGGATATGGGGAAAGAATTTATAGGCCGAGGTTTTCCGAACATGCTGACAGAGTTTAATATCAGCTTCTACACTATCAATTCTATACATAAGGCCTCTTTATCTGAAAGAGTTCATCGTACCATAAAGGAACGCATGCATCGCTATTTTACCCATAAAAACACATACAAATATATAAACATTCTGGAATCACTGGCCTCATCCTACAACCGTTCACACCATCGCACGATTGGGACAACACCTAATGAGGTTTTAGAAAGAGGTACGCACACAGAGTGTGAAGTGAGAAAAAATATTCGTAGAGCACCTGCACACTACAAGATTCAAAATCGAAGATTTTGTAAGGCTATCGCGTTCGGGAAATAAATTCGCAAAGGGATTTGAGCAAAGATGAACACGATGAGATTTTTAAAGGTTGGGCTATGAGAACTAAAGTTGAGATAATGCTGTATTGCGTTGAAGATTTGAATGGGGAAAAAGTCGCAGGAGGCTTTTACCGCGAGGAGTTGCAGAAAGTGACATTTAATTTAGAGAAAAATGTGTTTAAAATTGAAAAAATTTTAGGCAGCAAAGGTTCAGGAAAGAGAAAAATGTACCTGGTGAGATGGCTAGGGTACCCAAAAAGCTTCAGCACCTATATAAAAGCTGATGCAATAATGAAGCTTAAATAGTATGCAACATGGCGCCTAACCACTTCTATGTCACACTACCGTCCTCTTCTCTGTCTGTACTTCCTAACAACAACCTGGCCAACGTTTTAACAGAACTCCATTGAATTAGATTCGTATGATTCGTATAAGGTGGGGATATGCGAAATTCAGCTATTCACCGGCTTCTTAAGTAATGATTGTAAAGAAGCCGTTTTTACGGTTCTTAGAGACCTTGATGAGTGTGAAAAAGCCGTGGTAACTCGGGATGAAACCATATGTACCACCCGGAGTGGGGATGCACGGTATTACACTATATTAGTAACACTAGGTTCGGGGAGTTATGGTGCGGCTGAGGATGTTGTGAGAGACTTAAAAGTTGGTTTAAAAGGCTCAAATCTTACGGCTGATTTAGTATACGAAATCTTAAAGAAAGAAACCCCTGCACATACTCTGACCCTAAAATCACAGGATAATAGAAATATTAAAGACAAAGGACTGTTCAAAATTATAACCTAGGGCCGATATGGAGCAGCCATCCAAAGAGATACCTTTAACGAGGCACATGACTTGTCCAGCCTAATGTATCAACTGAAATTGGAAATCGGACGATGGCTATACACCCCGAGACGTGTGCTATATTTACACAAAATCATGGAGCACCAGTTTGGTGGGGATATCCAGGCACGCCTGCTGCGCATCGTTCACATACCCAACCATAGAGGGAAGAGCTTGAGTATTACATATGACAAACCCCACTATGTAAATGTCGCCACTAATTTATTAACCAATATCTCAATATATATATACAGTAAGAACGATTGAGGGGAAAAGTTTCCCAGTTGGCGACGGGAGCTTAACAGTGAAGCTGCACTTTCGTCGCACTGAGTTATAAAGGCGCGAAGGCCTTTAACAGGCTATCAACCATACTGCGTACGACTGTCCCTTTGTTGAAAAGGGGTGCCAGATACCTCGGGAAGAAGGCGCTACAGTCAGGCTTTAACACGGTAGAAGCCATAGTGGCGGGGACTAGACCTACATAAGTTCTAAAAAAGCACTTAAAACGTACAGGGAACGAAAACATCAAAGAGGCAAAGAGAAATGCGTGGTGGTGGGAAAAAGAGGGCCGTCCGGAAGAAGAAGTGGTTACCAGCACGTGGCGTTAAACGTAAAAGTACATCGAAAAAGAAGTGTTCTAAGCGAATGAAACCTATGGTTGATAATTTTTTTAACTGATATAAAATAAAGGCTTTGCTCTCACGAATCATAAGCTCTTTACTATTTGTCGAGAGAGGTGCCACTATTTCTGACTCGTCATGGCACGCTTCGTCCATCCGTGTAGCTCACAATGTTGTAAATCGGAGCTGTTCCTCTTTGACATGCCCCCAACAAAAGTTTCTATTGAGCACAGTGACTTTAGTACGATTATCCCGTTAAACACAATTAGTTCCCTGAGTGTTCCAATAGAATTCGTGATACCCAGCTCAGGCCCTTACGTTTTTGATCCAAGCTGCATGTGCATGTTCGCTAAACTACGTATAGCCCATTCAGATGGAAGGGACTGCGATGATAAATGTGTTGTATTTCCCGAAACAAACTTTTAACACTCTATATTCAGCCAGTGTGATGTGTTTTTAAATCAGGTCAACATCTCGGCAGGAACGGGTTACTATAACGTACGAGCCTATCTGGAAAATGTCCTCAACTTTTCAAAAGAATCGAAGGATACCTTTTTAACCCTGCCGAGGGCTATTATCATACTAAAGACGAAGGTAGTATAAAGGGCAAATTTACAAATTCTAAAAAGAAGATATACGAATGTTTTGGAAGCCTGCATACAGACTTCACATTCCGGGAGAAGCTGCTTATGAATGGCATCGACATGAAAATAAAGATCACCTGCACGAATTCTGAAATCTGCATAAACCTGAGAGCTGAAAAAGAAGAGGGTGCAAAACCCGTTGTGGTTCATGTTATGGAAACATATCTTCGCGTACGGTGAGTGAAACTATGTTTACCAAAACAAATAGTAATTGAAAAAAATTTACTACATGCCACAGTAAAATACCCAATTAACAGCGTACAGATCAAACTATACACGGACCCCGCAGCGTTGGCCTCGAAACAGATAGAAAACATCGCCCTGGGAGTTCTACCTTAAAGGATATTACAGGAATACCTCGAAATTCGTCGTTAATTCGTTCCTGACTAGCACGACGAAATACGAAACACCGAAATTAGAGTAAGATCATAACATGTTTCAATGAGAAAACATTTTACTGTATTATCTTATTAAACAGATTAATTAATGAAATTCTACTCGTTTTTCGGCAAAATATAATGTATATTACGTTGGTAAACAGTTGAATTTCGTCAATTTCGATCGTTTTTTCCACATTTTTTCAAAGAACGACGAATCTGCGAATATGGACGACGGATTGCAAAACCATAGGTAGTAAAAGATTGAAGACGAATATGCGAAACGACGAAATTCGAAACTACAAATTTTGAGGTATTCCTGTAAATGGAATGCAGGAATACGCTTCGGTGAATGAAAATATAAAAAGAACGCCTTTAAATTCGAGAATTTCGGCCTTAAAAACATAAATCTATACGTCAATGACGTTCAGCTGGGCGGGACAATTGATACGGATTATTCATCAGACGCTGTGTTCTCGCTTTGCACGAGAGCATATAGCAATCTCGCCCATATTGCCGGTGCTTGTGATGAGCTTGGGATTGGGGTAACGCAGAAAGAATTCATCGATCAATTTAACCTTTATCCGTTTGACATCACTCCTGACTTATCTGCTAGTGTAAATACACAATTAAGTCCACAGCAGAGTGGGAACATTTCAGTTAGATTGGAATTCGCCAAGGCTAAAGACGCGCCCATTAGTGTACTAGTAAACCTCGAATCACAAACTCTAATAGAAATCGATCGCCTCAGGAGTGTATTCAGTGACTTTTAAAATGGATGCCAATACACTTCAGAGAGTAATGAAAAGTGACCGAATCACACGCTCCAAATTTATGGGTGTGTTTGCGAAGAATGAAACTGCCAACACTGTCAACACAGATGTTATTGGTGTTAAAGGGATTCATTGGATAGCCATCTATTTTAAAAATAGGGAAAGAATGTAGTACTAATTTAATTTACTGAGCGGTTATCCTTTGAGCGACTCTATTATTGTAAAATTTCTCGAACAGCTGCATATCCCCGAAATTTTCTGACATCCCTACCGATTCCAGTGATACTTTAGTAATACTTGTGGCATTTACTGTCTTTCATTTCTCATACACATGTCACGTGGAAAGGAATTTATAAATTTTTTAAACCTATTCGACCCGTGCCACACTGAGCTGATTAATGAAATGGTATGTATGCAGATAAAAAACCGTTTTACCCATATATATATAAAATGTATAATTGCAACAATATTGTGTAAAATATAAGATGTCTCCAATAATGTTAGTCTTGTGTCTGTAGCTTTTGTAAAATTTAATGGATGCTAATTCTGTAACTAATTTAAGTTGAATATAAAATTTGTACTATTTTATAAAACATGATTTCTATCATTTAATAAATTGATGAAAATACACTGCGTCTTGATCTTAACCGAAGCAAAGAGAAAAAGTCTACATTAGTTCCCCGATGATCTGGTATTCGTTGAATCGGATGTGAGCCAATACTTCGATCTCCGTATTCATGAAACTGGCTCGAGTGTCCTGTAAAACTTCAGGTCGACTATTTGGGTTTCTTGAAAGCTATCACAAAAAGTTTCTAAAGCACGAGTCAGCTCCTCATCGGACCTATAAGAAAAAGAACACGGTTGTAGACAGAAAATTATTTTTGACTGTTCATACATTTTCCGAATCTTTTTTAATTCAAATCCAATTATTTTTCATCAAAATCACTCTCTAAATATTTAATAGAATACTTTCATTACAGAAGGCCTAGCTCAGTACTAGTGCAAACTAATCTATAATTACAAATTGAGGATACCTACTATTTTAATGAAACATTTTACAAAAAAATGTAATGAGTTGAAAATGTATTATTACATTCACACCATATATATATATATATATATATATATATATATATGACGAAATAACTACAAAGGAGACACAGAATGGTTAATAATTAAAATCTACATGTTTCTCATCAAAATACACACAGAGGAATATATATATATATATTATATATATATATAATATATAATATATATATATATATATATTATAATATATATATGTCTGTGGAGAGAGAGCTACAAGGAGTTACAAGTACACTAAAATATAGCGCCGGAAATACTTTTATCCTAGCTATGCATACTAAGCATCGCCTCCCATCACCGGTGCTCGAACCCAAGACCGTCTGATTTCCCTAACTTTAAAGTTTTAGTAATTCTAAAAGCCTACCTGTAGAACTTTCTATAAATTCCTAAGTTAACACTTAGTTATTTGATAAATAAAATTCACTCTCTAAATGACGTTCTCAGGAACACTAAAATAAATAACTGTTCGCGAATAAATATAGGGCACAAAAGTAAAATAGAAATACGGGTACATAAATTCTTATACCAACATCTCGACGGTAGAGTCTTTTGCTGGGTCAAACGGACCGTCATTGCAGTTATCAGTAACGTTTTGTGTCGATAGAAGGTTTCCTCCATCGACCGCTGCGAAATGTTCTATTGTTGCCCCTGCAGAGGGGACTCCAACTTCAAACACCTGTGGGGAACAGTAGAGGTCTTTCTAACTGCAGGCGTCCATGACGAGAGAATGTGTGGTTAATCGGGGATAAAAATAACTGTTGTGGGTTCCAGCTGAAAATGCCCGTTTTATATGCAAGGTTCCCGATTGTAACCACCCCGCAGAATCCCAATATTCGCTTTGCGAGTTTTCTGTTGGCTATCAGTGAATTTGGGTGTGGCTGTAATGTGAGGGCGAGGCTTTCCACCAACCAGCGACCATGGACTCGTTCTCATACTCCACCTGTTGGCCTGTAATTGGACGAACCGCGAATTCTGGGGGGGCGTGTCTTTACCAAATTTGACTTATTTATTCCTCAGATTTTTTCAATTGTTTAAGTAAGCGGTTCAACTTATCAGTATGTAATTTAAAAAATTTTTAAGCATAAATTCATTGATTTTGAATATCTTCATTGACTGAAATGAGCATATTTTTTCACAAATTGAATTGTATTCGTATTAATGGAAGACTTTCGACTCTTTTTTAAGTGTTTTAAAAGTAATTTGAAAGTCCAAAATAATTGGGTAAAAGAGGAAAACTGAATAAGTTACCACGAAATATAATCTATTTTTAATATAGATTTATATTAATTCTTTTTGTAATAAGATTTAAAGATATATTTGTGTCTTAAAGATAAATTTGTAATTATTAAACCAGAAACACAATAAATGGGTGAAAGACGAGAAATGAAATAGTTATCCCTAATTTAATTTCTATTTTGTTTTAAAAATTATATTAATGGTTTTATGTTGTAGTTTAAGGATAAATCTGTATATTAAGGTGAAAATTTGTTTTTGTATTAAACTTAATTCATCATATTCGATTTTTTGTTTCAAAATCGCCCACCATGCGCCAAATTGGCCTCGTGGTATTTTTCCACGATGAGAAGCTCAATAGTAGCGTTGCCATTTTTTGAGATCTTGTCGATCTACTCCTGGTCCCATAAACGTATTTGTTTATGTTTAATAGCTTTGTCTATTAATTGGGTCGTATTTAGAGAACTTGTTGGTCTACCAGGAGCTGGTAAGTAAAAACCGTGGGTAAGGCGGCTTTGATCAGGTGTTGTTAAGTAGTGCCATAGGTATGGTGGCTGTGTAATAATGTGTTACTGCTGAGAGGTCTTAAGGTCTAGACGATTGGTTGGTGCCCTCATCTCGGCTACGTGGTGTTGATGGGATGAACTCCTAAAAGTCTATACGTAGACGATTGGTGGTTGTGGTGTTGCTTGTGGTGCTGTGGGATTAGTTATAGCCCTCATCTCGGCTACGTGCTGTTGATGGTATGAGCTCCTACAAGTCTATAGTTAGACGATTGGTTGTACCCTTCATCTCACCATTTGCTGTTCATGGGATGCATTTTTTTATGAATGTTGTGTGTGTTTGTGTGTGGTGTGTGTGTTTAATAATAGGGGATCTATGAGTGTGTATATATAGTCGGGGAGTGTATGTGCGTTTGTGTGCGCTTTTAATTCGCTCGAAGGTTATTAATATACACATACATCTAAAAGAGCCATTTACGCCTTCTAATCTAGATTTAGCGGACTAGCTGCCTAAGCCAACTGGCTGAAAGACACTTTTAAACCAAGTGATGCTGTGAAGAACTTTCACTATGCGTCTGGAGATCCAGGCGAAAACATGATGTCTCTCTCTCTCTCTTCCTCTCTCTTACCTTCTTAAACTAGGTATACCCTTTGGGAGGGTGAGGCCGTCCCACCTTCTCCCCCAAAGTCTCTCTGTCTCTGGTTAGGTGGACTCCCCCACCTTGTTGTAGCTGGTAGGGGTTGGCATCTTGCAACAAAGGGGTTTGGCACTGGCACTCATTTCATCAACATTGCATTTGCATATGCACTCCACCATTTTGAGGATATACTACTCAGGGACACGAACAAAATATACACATGGTCAGAAGACAACAATATGACATTTAACACTGAGAAATTTCAGCTATTGAGATATGGTAGAAATGATGAACTTAGACAGACTGCATAGTGCATATTATGCTCCAGATAGAGAGGAAATTCAGAGAAGTACGAAAATGGTCGACTTTGGGGTAATAATCACCGATGATGCCAAATTCGGACACAAAATCAGATAGCAATAAACAAAGCAAAAAGAGTCGCGGGACAGGTACTAAGAACGTTCAAAAGGAAGGACAAGAGAGTAATGATTCCCCTGCTGAGAACACTGATCATGCCAAAACTTGAATACTGCTCAGTTTTGACGTCCCCATATAAAACTGAAGGAAGCACTAAAGGAAAATAGCTTGGTTGTCAGGAGACCAAGACTTTTTTAACCAGCTTCCAAAAGACCTCAGAAACGTTACAGGGGTCAAAGTTGAAGTTTTCAAGAGAAGACTAGATGCCTGGCTCAGGGCAGTACGAGATGAGCCGGGTGTACCTGGCTATGTGTGGTGGAGGGAGCAAGAAAACAACTCGCTCCTCCACCAAGCTAAGCCTAGAGGCTAGGCCACCAGCTTGACCTCGTGAAGAGAGACCAACACACAGAACATGAACGAGGTGAACGAGATATATATGTATATATATATATATATATATATATAGAGAGAGAGAGAGAGAGAGAGAGAGAGAGAGAGAGAGAGAGAGAGAGGCCTTTAAAACCTGTTTATGGGATTTGAACCCTTCACCATTTATATCGGTTTTAATTAATCAATAAATCATCAATAATATTTATATATCCAAAGACCGTTTTGAGGGATAGATCTGTGGAAACAATTCATAAACCCGCTTCTTTAATTTCTCTGGGTCGATCGTTGCTTCAATATGTTGTTTACATTTTCACCCCCATCTCCCACTGAAATCTCCCTGCTCCTATCGGTAACGTTATCGCTTGTCTCACATGAGTAAAATAGTTCTTTAATTATTTCATTGCCACGTATCGACTTTCAAGGAATTTATATGCGTCAACCAACCAATCAAGCAAGTTAATTTTAGACAGATTAAATTTTTTTTACGTTCAATTTGAAGAACGCAGTAAAATGCTGGCAGAGAGAGAGAGAGAGAAAGAGAGAGTTACAAGGAGTTACAAGGACAAGAGGAAGCCTCAAAGACCTTCCGGTCCACTCTGGGAGGTTCCTGTTATTAAACAAGTTTATTTTTCTTTCAACTATTCTAGCAGTAGTAGAAAACTGTAAATAGAAAGCATAAGGATAGAAAAGCATAAGGCTCTCTCCCCACCCTCCCCATAAGGCTCTCTCCCTGCCAGAGGCAGGTACGGAAAAGGGTTGAAGAAAATACCTTGACCCTGGAAAAGTAGCTAAGGAAATTTTACAGGAAAGTGGAGAATATATAAAAAAGTTCTATAATTAGCATGCCCACAGAAACACCGTGCAAGCGAACTTCTGCAGAGTTACGTTATGTTTTAGTCTTAAACCATGAGAGTATTCAGTACTTTGTCTAGCCTATTTTTAAACACATTTACAGTTTGGCTAGAAACAACTTCTGAGGGAAGTTGGTTCCAGATATTAACTATTTTACAGGAAAAGAAATTCCCGCAGAAAGAAGTCCTAAATGTCTTTAGTTCCCATTTAAATCCATTATTTCTTGTCCGATTGGCATTAAGTGAGAATAAGTTTCTGTAATCTACTCTGTCTATTCCATTGAGCATCTTGAAGACTTGAATAAGCTGACCGCGCAACCTCCTCGTCTCTAAGTTAAACAGATTTAGGCGCTCCAATCTCCGTTGGTAGTTTTGCATTTTCATTGAAGGGATCAATTTTTTTACCCCTTACTTGTACCCTTTCTAACCTTTCTATATCTTTCCTGAGGGATGGAGACCAAAACTGCGCACAGTAGTCCAGTTGAGGTCTGACAAGTGAATTATAAAGAGACATTACAGT
This sequence comes from Bathynomus jamesi, assembly GCA_023014485.1. Lineage (NCBI taxonomy): Eukaryota > Metazoa > Arthropoda > Malacostraca > Isopoda > Cirolanidae > Bathynomus > Bathynomus jamesi. The sequence continues at coordinate 128,730 of JAJOZX010006928.1, read as the reverse complement.
CTTCTTGTTCTTGTTCCGAAACTGGAACTGTCTTTTCATATAACCTAATATCTTTAAGGCCTTCTGTTCGACTTCTGCACAGTGCTTCGACGGTTTCAGATCATTGCTGATATGGACCCCTAAGTCTTTCCAAGAGAGAGTAATCGGTCTTCGGGTTTTTATAACCTATGTGTATTATTTACATTTGTCCAAGTTCCTAATTTCGTATCGTCTGCAAATTTGGAGATTGTACTTAGAAGCCAGACGTCTATATCAATAATATAGATGATAAAAAGTAAAGGACCCAGAACGGAACCCTGTGGGATACCACTGGTGACTCGATTGATTGTTTGAATATGGTTACTAAGTCGTCAACAACATGTCCAGGTGACATTGACATCCTCACTTATTAGAACTTCAAATTTGTCTGAACTACTTCGGAAGCTTTCAAAATTTGCTTTGGAGAAATCCAGTCTTTCACGAGTCTTTTTACGCGTATTAACTGGAACCCTGAGCTCAAACCTAATCAAATTATGATCGCTGTTACTCAAATTTTCACCAATAGTCAGGTAAGAGACTAGGTCATCTTCGTTCGTGAATATGAGGTCTAGTTTATTATTACACCTTGTAGGACCGTCAACCCATTGACTTAATAAGTTATCATCGGCAAATTCCAACAGTCTTGAGCCCTCAGCATCAGCTGTTTTGTTTTCCGAATTTATATTACCACAATTAAAATCACCAAAAATCACACTGATCTTATTATTCACTATTCTGCTTAATTGGTTATACAAGTTTATATCCTTATTAGTGATGGATCGAGTGGTCGGTTTTTCACAACCGCGGTTGCGGTTGTGTTTGCGGTTGTCGAATTTTTTCCAACCGCGGTTGCGGTTGCGGTTATCATATACTAGGAAAAATGCGTAATTATTAACTGGATTTAGCCACTATAGTGCGATTTAGCCACACTTGGTACATAATATATACTAAATAGTATTTATTTAGTAAATACCTTATGTTGAACACAAGTTTTGCAATACACCGCTACCGCTATTTGTGTGTTGCAAAACTTGTGTTCAACATAAGGTATTTACTAAATAAATACTATTTAAATGAAGTATATTCTAAACTTATATAGCTATTATGAAAGAATAGGTCAAATTAATTAAAACCATATTTTGCACTAAGTGTGTTACCAGGATGAGGGACGAGGACCCATCGCACTGTTCATCCCACCTACCACTTTCCCCAGCCTCCACCCATTGGAAAGTTATGGATTATTATTCATTTGAAAAACTGATGTCAAACTTAATGACAGGCAGTGTGAATTTCAAGAATAATATTTTTGCTGCATTTTCACCTTTCAAGCGGCAACGCCTCTCATCGTACAACGTTCCCGCTCCACGCAAAAGGAGACCCATCATTTTCTTTTTAAAAAAAGAAATATTTCTAATTAACCTAAAATTAAAATTAACTAAGCTTTTACAACCGCAACCGCACTTATGGACCGGCGGTTGCGTTTACGGTTGCGGTTGTGAATTTTTGTGCGGTTGTAGTGCGGTTGCGGTTGCGGTTGCGGTTATTCGATCCATCACTAATCCTTATCAATGGGGTAGTGAGGTGGCCTATATACAGAAGTAGATGCGCTACTTTATTATTTAGGTTTAAATCAATTCCCAACATTTCATGAGCAGATACGATATTACTGTTTACCGGGTGCAGGAAGTCCCGAGCATACAAAAGTACACTGCCGCCTTCCCTTCCGTTCCTATCTTTGTGAAACATTTTGTAACCTACCATTTCAAATTCTCCTACAAAATCCCTTGATTCAGAATGAATCCAGGATTCCGTTATTCCTATGATATCAAAATTCTTAGTTTTGACTAGCGCTATAAATTCAATTAGTTTGTTTCTAATTGACCTAGCATTGAAGAGCACAGTTTTCAGAGATTTTAAGTTGTTATTTCTCTTAACTGGCCTGAATCGTTTCCCGAAGCAATTGAATCAACTACTGGGAGAGTAGGATGAACTATTGTTGGAGGAGGACTTACCGCTGTGGGAGAAGGACTAACTGCTGTGGGAGGAGGACTAACTGCTGTGGGAGGAGTAACTGTTGTGGGAGGAGGACTAACTGCTGTGGGAGGAGGACCGACTGCTGGAGGAGTAGGTTTAACAGTTGGAGGAGCAGGATCAATTGCTGGTTTGGGGAGTCCTAGTTTAAAAAGATTACACAAATTTATGTTCAGTAAATCACGAAATGTCTTTTTCCCCTTCTGATTTAAGTGCATCCCGTCCGAGCCAAAGTATTCTCCATTTCCGAAGAATGTAGGCCAAAAATCAACAAACTTTAGGCCTTTTTCCTCACACATGCGTTTAACTCTCTTATTTATGCTAATGGCCTTACTATATATATACTATATATAGAGAGAAAGAAAGAAAGAGAAAGAGAGAAAGAGAAAGAAAGAAAGAGAGAAAGATAGAGAAAGAAAGAAAGAGAGAGTGAAAGAAAGAAAGAAAAAGAGAGAGAGAAAGAAAGAAAGAGAGAAAGAAAGAAAGAGAAAGAAAGAAAGAGAGAGAGAATGAAAGAAATAAAGCGAGAGAGAAAGGAAGAGAGAAAGAGAGAGAGAGAGAGAGAGAGAGAGAAAGAGAGAGAAAGCGAAATAAAGAAAGAAAGTAAGAGAGAGAAAGAGAGAAATAAGAGAGAGAAAGGAAGAAAGAAAGAGAGAGAGAGAGAGAGAAAGTGAAAGCGAGAGAAATAGAGAGAGAAAAAGAAAGAAACAGAAAGAGAAAGAAAGAGAAAGAATGAGAAAGAAAGAAAGAAAAAAGAAAAAGAGAAAGAGAGAGAGAGAGAGAAGAGAGAAAGAGAGAGAGAAAGAGAAAGAGAGTTACAAGGAGTTACAAGGACAAGAATTACCTCAAAATGCCTTGCGGCCCTTACCAAGGAAGTACCAAGGGCATTGTTGCCAGGAAAAATTTCCTGCACCCTCAAATAGTGTGCAAGATTCAGTCTAACGTTTTCTTGAACTGATCCACAGAGGAACTGTTCACAACTTCTGAAGGTTGCCTGTTCCACGTGTCACAGATCTTATAGGTAAAGTAATTCTCACACACAGTCCTAAACCGTTTCAAATCCAACTTCCAACCATTGTTGCGAGTTGAGTTATCATTTAAACTAACCATGCTTCTAAAATCGACATCGTTAAACGCATGTAAGGACTTGACAACCTCAATGAGTTGACCGCGCAGCCTCCGAGTTTCCAGCGAAAACAAATTCAGGATGCGTAAGCGTCGACTGTAGCCCATGTGCCTAACGAAAGGGATTAACTTTGTGGCCCTCGCCTGCACTCGCTCCAGCCTCTCAATATCTTTCCTGAGGGTGGGTGACCAGAACTGCACAGCATACTCCAGGTGCGGCCGAACCAGGGAATTGTGCAGAGAGAGTACAGTCTCCTTGTTCCGAAATTGAAATCGTCTCCTAATATAACCCAACAGCTTCTGGGTTTTTTTTTCCACCTCTACGCACTCTTTGGTAAACTTAAGGTCGCTGCTAATTAGCACACCCAAGTCCTTTCCCAAATCAGTGGCCTCGATATTACTCCCCAACATGGAGTAGTCTGACTTGGGATTGGCGTAGCCAATGTGCATCACCTTACATTTCCCCAAGTTAAGCGGCATTTACCATCTTTCGGACCACTCTTCTATCCTACGTAGGTCCGCCCGCAGTTGTTCGATCGCTTCGGGCGTCCTAACATTGGCCCCAAGCTTGGTGTCATCACCGAATTTGGCGATCCTACATACAATGCCACTGTCGATATCATTTATGTAAAGGATAAACAACAGTGACCCCAAAACGGAACCCTAAGGAACCCCGCTAGTGACCAAGACCCAACCAGAGGCAGCCCCCTTCAATTACAACCCTCTGCCACCTATTCTTCAGCTAGTTTCCAATCCAGCTACCTACTTCCCCACCGATACACAGCGCGCGCACTTTGGCCATTAGCCGGCGGTGAGGTACCTCATGAAAGGCTTTCTGAAAGTCAAGATAAAGTATATCAGTCGCCCTATTCTTATCCTAATCACTCCACATGACGTGGAAAAACTCGAGCAAGTTGATGAGACACGACCTATGCCGCCTAAACCCATGTTGGGAGTCCCCAAGCAGCCTGTAGGAATTCAAATGGTCAATGATCCTATCCGCTATTATCCCCTCTAATAATTTACCTACTATACAACCGAAGTGAGACTTTCGTGATCCCCTTTCTTAAAGATAGTGGTCACGTTGGCTTCCCTCCAGTCCCAGACACCTTGCCCATCTCCAAAGGTTTGGTGAAGACTGTAGCCAGGTGGGGAGCCACCTGGTCGCGCACTTTTTGTTTATTGGTACCACCCCCAGGTGCCAACCCCCTTCCTCCCATGCGTGCCACCCCTTAACCCCCGTTTGCAACAATTCATCAACATTGCAATGCAGTTTCCATTTTGCGGTAGAGAGAGAGAGAGAGAGAGAGAGAGAGCCTAAAGGAACTGGCAACCAATTTCTCTAGAATCCCACCACTCGGGACCGGAGGGCTGTCACACCCCAAGTATATAGTTCACAACACCCAGAAGATATGTGCATAACCTTTATACCCCCTGCGAAGAACCTTTATACCCTCTGCGGAGAGAGAGAGAGAGAGAGAGAGAGAGAGAGAAGGAGAAAAAAAGAAAAAAAGAGAGAAAGAGGGAAAGAACGGCGTGGCCTCTTCGTCTTACGACTTCTTACTGCTGAACCGTTTTTTATGAAGTCACCTAAAGTCTGTTGTTTATAAACCAAAATTGTGCGGAGTTTGGGTTGGGTTGAATTTTGTAATTATTCCAAATCGAACGAAATAACACATATCATGAAAATCTATTACCCAAAGTTTTTTTTAGAGTTCACATCCGCACTTTACACTTCAACTTATCTGCCCATATTATATCCTCACAATGCAGCGTTCGATTCTACTGGTTTTTTTTTTTTTTTTTTTTTTGGCAGATACATGCACCCGACTTAACACCTCTATGGCTTCAACTGAAGAAAAAGTAAACTGTATTGTGGTTAGCCGAGCTGAACTCTGTTACAGCAGAGAGACGCAAGTTCCGGGCAAGTACGAAAAAATCCACCATGTGAACACGCAATGAAAGACTGGATGAAAAAATTTAAAGAGACAGGTTCAGTGTATGATAGATAGACCGCGTTCCGGTAGACCAGCTATCAGTGAAGAGAGAATACCATCTGTTCAAGAAACGTTCGAAAGAAGCCCAAAACAATCACTTACCCGTGCTTCTTCAGAAATGAACATCCCCGTCTCAACAGTTCGTAAGATTTTAAAGCTGAGGTGTACATAAACATCCCTACAAACTTCAAGTTGTTCAAGATCTAATGGAGGAGGAAAACAGTGCTCGGCTTGAATTCTGTGAAGAATTTCTAACAAAAATCAAAGATTCGAACTTTTTGAACCCGTTAACATTTTATGATGAAGCAACATTTCATCTTGGTGCAAAGTTAACCGCCACAATTGCCGTATTTGGGGAAATGAAAAACCACAGGAATTGTGCCATTATCAGTGACTCTCCTAAGGTCAATGTGTGCTGTGCATTAAGAAAATCCCAAGTTATCGGTCTGTTCTTTTTTGAGGAAGCAACTGTGAACGGAGTGCGATATCTTGAAAAGGAAAACTTTCCCTTCCACAGCTGGTGGCCTCAAACCTTTTGACCCAAACAATTTTCCGTCCTGACGGAGACCCTTGACATTATTATCAGAACGTCAGGGAGTTTTCGAATGAAACATTCCCGGAAAATGGACTGAGAAAGGAGGAGCATTTGCTTGGCCGCCCCGATCAACTGACTTGACCCCATAAAAAAAAAGACGAAGGGGGTTATGTCAAGAGCGTCGTTTACTCCATTCGCCCACAAGATTTAGCAGAACTGAAAGCACGTATAGAAACTGCAGTACATCAAGTCACGTGACAAGAATTTGAGAATGTTTTCCAATCCCTACAGAATAGAATCGAAGATGGAGGATATGGTGAAGTGTAAAGTGCGGGTGTGAACTTTGAAAAAAAGTTTGATTTAAACTTTAAGAGTCATAGCTTTTCATATGTGCTATTTTGTTCTATTTGGAATCATTAAAAAGTTATTTATTTTTAAAAAACTCTCCCGGACTTTATAACAACCATGTATATTATTTTCATCGAAGCTTTCCTTTGCGAATGAATTTGTCACCATTAATGAAATTAGTTTCTTTCGAGAAGAACTAGCAAGATTTAACGCGAATAATTCAGTCTTACACTAAGGGGTACAAACGCCTATTGGGTCTATCTTTGAAAGTCGAAGTAAACTGGGTTGTTCTGCTTTAATAAACTTCACTGTAATTGAAAAAAACAAACTGTGCCAGTTGATTTTAAATTTTAGTTTTGTTACTTTTTTAGGTTATGTTAACGATATTGTACGTTGTTTTGGTGTTCTTTTATATTCTTGTATTTGATTTTTTATTTTGTTTGTTTTGGCAGTCTTGCCTTCAACTATAGTTATTTTAGTGATAATTTTGTTTATATTCGGAGAGACCAGCTGTTTGGCCATATCCTGACTAACACATTAGTAGGTTTGGTTTTGAATTTAGTGTTTTACTTACTTGGACGGAACGGTGTTGCGCAATAAATGGGACGTTTATTTGCTGAAAGAACTTTGACGAGAAAATATAAAATATACGTAAAATAAAAATACTTCTATAGTGATATCTGTCATTCCCATTAAAGCTGGTTGGTGTACATAAGGAAATTCTGTTTATATGTTATAATCTAAATATCCTTCCATATGTTTAATATATTCAAACTCTACTTCTTTCAGAAACAGAATTCAAATTTTCTTTTCCCATAGCCACAACTTCACAAGACGTGTTTGTACGGAGACGACGCGTCCTAAACTACATTGAGGGCGGTACAAGGAAGCTTTCCTCGGAAATGAAGACATTTTGGGATGAAAATGGCCATCTAATTTATAAATATACGTTTATAAACATATATCTTTATAAAAATATGAATGAAAAGGAAAAATTTTATTGGTATATTGTATAGATACAAAATGAAATTGTATCCATTAATATAAATTTGTTATTCTTTACCGAAATACAGTGGCAAACGTGGAAATTGCATTACTATCACAATAGTTTCATCTAAATGAATATGATTATATATATATATATATATATATATATATATATATATATATATATATATATATATATATATATATATATATATATATATAGTTAACCTCGGTTTTGCTTCAACCTGACTTGTTCATTCTGACAAAAGTCAAGCTTGTTACTCCATCTTAGACCTACAGTTTAACGTGGAATCCTAACAACGTTCACCACGGGCGGTCAGAAGTTACAAATTCCTTGCCCAGATTCGATCTCACGACCGCTCGATCAGCAGCCGTGCGTCTCAACCACTAGGGTACCCAGGGTACCCATTTATCTACTAACCAATTTTTATTGTTTGAAGGGTGAACAGCTGGGTTTTGCTGCGCGCCTCCTGCCGTCACCGGGTCTCAATCCCGGGGCAATGGATTCGTAGTCAGCGATCGCACGAAAAGCTGTAGATCCCCTCCATAAAATGACCTTAGATGCTGCGAAGGAGGTTGAGCAACCCCATTGAAGCGAAAACAAAGAATACTAACGAGGCTTCTGTACGTATTTCATCGCCAATGGAAGCAACTATGGCTGATTTATGAATTCTAAATAAATGATAATCATTTTACATATATGTATATTTTGTTACCTGTTAATTTGCATTGCAGGTCCTCTTGGATTCATAGGTTTAAGTGAGGGGTTCCCAACCTTTTTGGGTCGACGTACTACCATGCTTTTTCAAGTACTGCAGTCGGAAGGGTTGTGGGTTATTCATTTACAACTAATATTAAATTTTAAATACATTATCATTAAAATAATTATCAGTTATGAAACTGCATATTAGAACCCTCTTGCTGACCAATTAAGCTCACTAAGCTCAGTCCCATTGCCCTCAAGCCGGGTATTGAGGCCCTTTGTGGGGAGATTAGGTCTGTCAAATACTGTAGGAGTGGTAGTTTGTTACTGTGCACTGCTTCTCCATCTCAGCTGCGAACCCTTCTTAATGCAAACTCCTTCTTGAATAACCAGTACAATATTAAGGTAGAATTGGCATCCAAGTTTGATACGATACAAAGCATTACCCGTGCACCAGAAATGCTAGTTGATTCAGTTGAGAATATTTTGGAGGAACTAAAACCTTGCGGTGTTTGGAAGTGAGATGACTTACACGAGGTAATGACAAGATTCCAACGAGGACCTTGGTACTTACCTTTGGTGGGAAGGTTCTCCCTACTAAGATCTATTGTGGCTACCTCAGTTATACGGTTGAGCATTTCTTTCCGAGACCTCTGCGTTGTTTTAAGTGTCAACGATTTGGTCATGGCCGAGATGTCTGTCAGAATGAGCCCCGCTGTGGGAGGTGTAGGGGGTCTCACTCCTCTCCAGATTGTGAAGGTCCGGATGGTTGTGCAAACTGTCATGCTCCCCATCCCGCCTTCTCCTCCATTTGCCCAGTTTACCTGAAGGAGCAGGTTATAGTGCGAAACAAATGTTTGAATAATGTCTCTTTCTCAGAGGCAAGAGGCCATTGTTCAGTTCAGGATAGGTCATTTTCCCAGGTAGCCAGGACAGACCCACCCCATCCCCCTTCAGCTCAGTCTTCTCCCCCAACTCCACCTGTCCAGCCTAGACCCAGGCCTTCGCCTTCCCCGGCATGCCCTCCGGTTTCTTCTGCACATCCTACAATTCCATCTCCCCATCCATTTACTCTCAGAGACACCGCTTCGCTTCCATACAGTCATTTGCCCTCCTTGCTCCCTCCTGGCCCATCCCCCTCTTCCCACTCTGCTTCTCAGCCCCCTCATTCTAAAAACCTTCGGGCTGTCAGTGGTCTCACCAGCTCCCAGTATTAGCAGCTGGTGAAGGATGTTCGTGACCTTATGTCCAGGAATAAATCTCCTCAACAAATTGTTAACAGACTTGCCTCTTATGCTAATACAAATAATTTTGTTCCGAATAAAAAACCTACTTCCGCCGAGGGGATGCGTCTCTTCATCCTTTAATTTTCACGCTTATAGTGTGAAATGTCAAGAGCCTCCATGCACGACTATGCCAGCTGCAGAACTTAATTAGCACCTATTCTCCTGCCCTAATTGCCTTACAGGAAACTCGCCTATCCCAACCATTCTCCCCTTATCTCAAACACCACACATTCTATGGAAAAGGTAGGAATGCCTATGGGGGTGGTGTTGCTTTACTGCTTCATGCCCTTCTTCCTGGCACTCCCCTCCCATTACATACTCCACTCGAAGCAGTTGCAGCACAGGATCCGCTCTTTGGTAGAGCGACTACAGTCTCCTCTTTGTACATGCCCCCCAGCTTTTCCCTCACCTTACAGTTGCTTGATGATCTTGTACAGCAACTGCGAACTCCCTTCATCTTATTAGGGGACTTCAGTGCCCATCACTCTTGCTGGGGCTCCTTCTTGCTGACTTCCTTTTGGACAACTCCTTATTTTGGCTTAATTTGCCCAACCCCACTTAACTCTCTGATGCTACAGGGACGTTCTCCTCCATTGATCTGACCATTTCTAGTCAAGAACTGGCCCACCAGTTCCAGTGGTTCGTATCCTCTGACCTTTGTGATAGTGACCATTTCCCTATCTTTCTGCAGTCTACATCCTCCCATTCAACGACGTCTCCTCTTCGATCTGAAAAAAGCTGACTGGAGTGCTTATGCCCGTTTAGCCAACTTGCCTCCTCCCTCTCATGATGCCGATCTGGATTGTACAGCCATTTCTACCTCCATACTCACAGGCGCCTCTGCCTCTATTCCATTGAAGTCAACTACCGTTAATCCTAAGTATAATGCAGCATGGTGGACTGCTAAATGTGAAGCTGCTGTTTTTTAACGTAAGAGGGCCCTCCGTAGCTTTCGAAAGAACCCAGTTCTACGTCTATTTATCAACTACAAACATGCTCGAGCACTTGCTCGGCGCACTGTAAAATTAGCAAAGAGAACCTCTTGGAGGAACTATGTTAACAACATCTTTGGTGTATCCTCATCTGCAGTCTGGAGAAAAATCCAGGCCTTTCAAGGTTCCTCCAATGCTGCCATGTAAGGTCTTAGTTAAAGATGGCATTCCATACTCTGACACGGCAGTGGTCTGGAACATGCTCATCTTGCACTTTGCTACTCTCAACAGCATTCGAAACTACACTGAACCCTTTGTTTATAGAATGGCCGAAGCTGAGCTCTCGCATATCTCTTTTCGCTCTAATAATGGGGAAGTTTATAACACTCTCTTCACTCCACCTGAGTTTTTCGACTCTCCACCTCATTCTGGCTCCTCCTCCCCTGGACAGGATGGTATCCATTATTTCTTTTTGCAAAACCTGAGTTCTTCTGGTAAACTTCAGCTTTTACGCTTCTATAACTCACTTTGGCTTACTGACTCTTTCCCTACTCAGTGGAAGTCGGCTCTGATTCTCCCCTTTCTCAAGCCTGGAAAGCTTCCAACTAATGTACAGTCATACCGCCCTATTACTCTCACCAGCTGCCTGTGCAAAGTCTTTGAGAGGATGGTCAACAGGAGGCTTCTTCTTTACCTGGGGGATAGCTCTCTTTTAGATCTCCATCAGAGTGGTTTCTGCAGAGGCTTTTCCTCTTATGATGCACTTACACGTCTGGAATGTGGTGTACGGTAGACTGCCTTACGGGGTGAATACCTTGTGGCTATGTTTCTGGATATCTCCAAGGCAATTGACTCAATCTGGCGTCATGGACTTCTGCTTAAATTACACAATCTGGGACTGCGTGGCCATTTAGCTAACTTTATTGCCAACTTCTTGCTGCACAGACGTATATCAGTATATTCTGATAACCATCTCTCAGAGGCTTTTGAGATTGAGACAGGTGTCCCTCAAGGCAGTGTACTTAGCCCCACATGCTTTCTGATTATGATCAATGACCTCTTCTTTGCTGCACCCCCTTCTGTATCATACTCCGTGTATGCTGGTGATTGTGCCTTTTGGGTACCTTCAGGTGACCTCCATGAGGCCTTAAAATATGCTCAAGGCATGCTAGACGCTTTAATCGACTGGTCTCATGACTGGAGATTGAACTTTTCTGTTACAAAACGAAGTATATGGTCTTCACCAAACGCCCTATTCTTGACCATCGTCCACTACACTTAGACTCCTTTCCCATTGCTCGAGTAACTGAATATAGATTTTTAGGAATGATCTTCGATCAAGGTCTGACCTGGAAGTCCCACACTGACTCTATCAAAAATCGGTGTACCAAGCCTCTTTCTATCCTGGGATATCTCTCCAACACGACGTGGGGATCCTGCAGGGATACCCTACTCCGGCTGTACAAAGTTCTGGTTCGATCAAGAATTGACTATGGAAGTTTCTTAGATTCCCCTGCTGCTTCTTGTCATCTCCTTAAATTAGATAGGCTCCAGTATCGAGGCATTCAACTTGCTGTGGGCGCACTGCGCTGCACCCGGGTCGACCTCCTGGAAGCAGAGGCTCTTATCATGCCTTTACAATTTCGCCGTTTATTGTTGGGTCTTCGTTATCTTCTCTGCACCTTCATCATAGCTCATCACCCTGTCCGCCGGTTGTACCTGGATTTTTACTTGTTCCAATTTTATCTGCAACGCCCCCATCTTTTGCCCTTCATTGCAGCTGCTCAAAGGATTTTCTCTGCTTTTAACATTTCTGCTCATGACCTACACTCCAGCGGGCTGTCTCCCCTCTATTTGATAACTCCATTCCCTTTCAATTATGACCTCCTTAAGTATTCAAAGTCTCAGGTAGCCTCTGTTATCATACAAAGTCATTTCTTTGCCCTCATAGAGTCCTTACCAGCCTCCCAATTTATCTACACAGATGGTTCTAAACTTCTAGATGGACAAGCAGCATCTGCCTTTATCATTGACAGTCATCACATCTTGGCAGCTGCCCTCTACCTGTGGCATTTTTACGGCAGAACTTTATGTCATTTTTCGAGCAGTTCAGTACATTTCTCGCAACACACTGCATCATCACAACTTTGTTATCTGCTCTGATTCCTTCTCCGCTCTGCAAGCCCTGAAAAGAAACTCTTCTCCACATTTTCTCATCCACCGAATTTTACTGTTGCTACATTTGCTTCCCAACCATATCTCCATAATCTTCCTCTGGATACCGAGCCCTGTGGGTATCCCAGGAAATGAGGCTGCTGACGTTGCTGCCAGGAATGCAGCGATCTTTGGCTCTCGAATACTGCTCAAACTGTCTTCTCATGAGGCGCAGGCCCTCCTCCAGCCTCATGTTCAGAGTTGGTGGCAGGAGGTTTGGGATTCACTTCCTGCCCCTTATTCTACAGCAGCCCCTTCAATTCCTCTCCAGTGGCCATCACTTAATTTATCCCGACGAGGGATTCTGGCTAGCCTCCGTCTTGGTACTTGTCGCCTTACGCACCAGCACTTCTTCACCAATAGCCTCCTGCTTTTAGTCACCCTTGTCATGCCTCACTTACCCTCTCCCATGTACTCCTTGAGTGTCCGGCATATAATGGTGCCCGTTTGCGTCTCCGGACTGTGTGCCGAGATCTCGCTCTACCCTTTCAACTAAGTTCCATTCTCAGCCCATACTTTCCTCCTAATCCTGTACGCAGCTTTTTGATGGAGTCACAATTGTATGCATTCATTTAATTTTATTTCTTTATTTATTTATCTACTTATTTTTTTTTTCACTTTCCCTCTCTATGTAGCTGGAGGCCCTCTTTTCAAGCGCCACAGAGTCGGCCCTGTGGCTGAAGAGGTGATGGGTCTCTTACTCTCCTGTCCTTTTTTCCCCATTTATTATGCCCTGAACACTTGTGATTAACTCTTAACCTCGCAGCAAATACTGTCTCCGTTCTGGTGTTAATAACCCATTGGGTTGGTGCACCATTAAACTTAATCAATCAAACAATCAATCTCCCAAACCACTTTGACGAATTTTCAGCTAACCTAAATACACGTGCATTATATAAACTAAACTGAAACCTGGTTAAATGAAAACAAGATATTTTTCAACATTCCAGGGTAGGCAAGCTACATCATGTACTCGTATGCAGGATTAACAATAGAGGAGGAGATGTAAGTACAGGGTGTTTCAGATCGACCCTAGAAGTATGGAAAAGAAACACTTCACATTAGTTACGGAATTACTATAACAAACTTCAAATACTAAATACCAATTGCAAACTACAAATTCCGCCAATTTTTAGTTTGTATTTGAAGTTTGTCATAGTAATTCCGTAACTAATATGAAGTGTTTCTTTTCCATATTTCTAGGGTCGACCTGAAACACCCTGTATATTTGTATACTCAAACTACAAGAGCAAAAGTATCGGAGAAATGACGTATAAACAATACCTAAGAAACCCTTCCAATTAAAATGTTTATTCATAACACCCAGTATTCAATTTTAGGCATTTACAGACCACCAACTGGTAACGTAATAACTCTTATTACAAATATTGATAGAATTCTAACCTTTAATTATATTGATAACAATTGTGTCATTGCAGAAGATTAAATATTGATCTTACAAAAGACACTCAAATAATAAAAACTTCTTTCACAACAATATGACTACAAGTGGTTTTAAATTAGCTATTACAAAGCCAACTAGACTTCACGATGACATTAGAAATTCGACTCTTAGATCAGAACTGGGTGCGGTCCCCGCTTGACACCATGTCGGATATAGGTAATTACATTAATTATCACAAAGCAATTCCTAATCACCAATTTCTCAGCAAAGGAAACTATGATATAAAAGTTGACTATAGATCTTACAACTATAACAACAGGGGTCTTGTCCGCCCCTATATGGAATACGATTCTCCTGTGTAAGGTATTTCAATCCACACAGCTGTACTTAACTGTCTTGACCGGGAGGAATCAAAGGCTTTTCGTCTCCACGGTTCCCTGCCTTTTACTATCTTCAATCCTAACTCTAACTCTTTGACGCAATGTTGCATCACTCTTTCTCTACTAATGCTATTATAAAGGACACTACCATTCTGAACTCTCTAACTGTCGACGGCCTGTTGCGTGGCAGGTCAGAGTGCCGATCGGCTCCCGGGGCCGGACCTATACCAGCGTGCTATTTTTTTTCATTTACAGGGAGCAATTGCGTGCTCCCCGGACTACTCTTACTCTCCGGCGACATTAAAACTAATCCAGGCCCCACTGCAACTTACACATGTGACCATACACAAAGACATAGACAAAATAGGACCATGAGACACATACAGAAGCATAATATTAACATATTACGCTACAACGTAGATGGCTTCACAAACAAAATCATGTAGCTTAGAGAATTCGAACACAAACAAAACATTCACATAGCACTTATACAAGAAACAAAACTAAAACGCACACACAAAACACCCACCGTCCCTGACTTTACGGCGATCCGTCGAGATCGAACTGGGGGTCACGGTGGTGGACTCATCACTTACATACGTAAGAGCATTAGCTACACTGATGCCACCCAAAACATTACAAACACAATCCAAGCAGATAACACGATAGCAATACAGGCAGTTAACATTAAAACCCGCGCAAAACACAACACCACACTCATCAACATTTACATCCCACGATATAGTTCACCTCAGGTGCCAGCCAATTACAATTCACAGTTACACAATCTGGCCTCTCTCACTAATGTCATCTTAGGAGGAGACTTCAACGCTAAAGACACTAGTTGGTACCTGCAAAACCAAAGCAACACCAGAGGCGCCAACATAGCCACACAACTAAACAGCCTCTTCGTTCTTAACAATATAGAAGAACATACACACATACCACATCAAGCAGGATACTCAAACTCCTCCCCAGACATAACGTTCTGTTCCCCCTCACTAGCAACACATACACAATGGAGAACAGAAAAACAACTGTCATCAGACCACCTGCCCATCATTATTACAACACATTCTACACTCTGCCCCAACAGCCTTAGGCACACTTACAGAAATTACAAGAAAGCTTATTCGGAACAGTTCGAAATACAGACTGAGGAACAATTCACCACATTAAACAGCACACCCATCATAAACATCAATACAACACTCAAGACATTTAATCAGATCATCAATAATGCAAAGAAATACATACCCAAGGGCAACATTAGGAAATACAACCCAAATTACACTAGAGAAATAGCCCACCTCATAAGGCAACGTAACAACCTCAAACATAATACACAAACACCACACACAGAATCCATAAAACAGCAGATACAACAGCTCAACACAGAAATAAACAACACACTTAAAGAAACAGAAACATTTAGGGAATTCATAACAACACTAAACCACTCCATCCACAGATACATCAGGGCTATACAAGACCATAAACAGCATTACCCACTCTAACAGCGGCATTCACACCTCACACGCGGCTATCTGTCGCAGCTAAAATAATATCCCTACATATACACAACAAGCTAACATTCTAGTTAATCACTACTCAAAGATAAGTCACATAAACAGAGACAACAACCAGAAACACGCAGACAGACAAACAGCCAGACAGAAGAAAACCTACAGACTCGACACGACCATTACACCCTTCAATACAAACCAGACCACCAAAATCATCAAAAACATTAAGAATTCGAAGGCACTGGATAAGACAACATATCTAACATACACCTTAAACACTTGGGCCCACAGGGAATACTAGCTCTCACAAACATCAGCACATATTCATACCAATACTATATTATTCCTGACATATGGAAACCAGGTAAAATTATTACACTACTCAAACCAAACAAAAATCCAACAGAACCAGCTTCCTGTAGACCCATTACTTTACTATGCACACCTTCCAAAGTAACAGAAAGACTAATCTTACAAATCACCAACTCACACATACCACTATCGCCTACTCAACATGGATTCAGACCTCACCACTCAACCACGACATTACTCACTAACCTCACGCAGCACATCATGGATGGCATCAATTCTAGACGACCAGCTGAACGTACACTATAGCAACAATAGACATTAGTAAAGCATTTGATATTATCCCACGCTTCCTTCTCATAGACAAAATACTCAACACAAACATGCACAATAACACCAAAAGGTGGCTGAGCAACTATCTTTCAGGATGATACTCACATGTCGCATTTAATGGCAAGTCATCCAAAAACAGGCTTTTTCCGAACGGGATCCCTCAAGGCTCTGTTCTCTCACCAACACTGTTCAACTTATAGATGCAGGACATTCCAACACCCACAGATAAATAGATAACAAGCTTATCTTATCATCATATGCAGATGACATCACTCTAACATCCACCCACAACAACATCGACACCGCTACAAATAACCTACAAACATGCATAAATAGTATACAGGACTGGCTCACACACAATAGACTCAAAGTAGCGCCCACAAAATCAACCATCACCTTGCTAACAAGCAACACAAAAGAAGACCAGATAACTCCACAGCTTACACTAAACAACACAAACATTCCACACACTCACAGGACCAAAATTCTTGGGGGTCACATACACTACATCATTATCTTTTGCAAACCAATTCAGGACATTAAAAACAAATGTACGTCAAAACTTAACACGTTTAGGGTACTAACAGGCACAAACTTTGGACACCAGCAGGAAACAACATCCCTCATATACAAACAATATATTTGCTCAGTTATGGACTATGCTAGCCCATGCTGGGCACCAATTATCTCAAACACACACATAAACACTTTACAGACAATACAAAACAACGCACTTCGTATCATTACAGGATGTACTCAAACAACAACAATAGAACACCTGCACACAGAAACAAAAATACTGAAAGTTAGGGAACATTTAGACATGAGGGGAACATAATTCATGGCAGCAGCGACAACTAACCATAGTGTCTACCAGCTCTTCATGCAAAACTCCGAGTTTTCCCTGTTTTCCAGAGGAAAAATTCCAAAATTCCAGAGTAACTTCATCGTTTCTGAAGAAAATGTACTTTTATAATTTTTTGAAAATGGCAACATTAACTAATCTATTAGCATAATAGCCATAAATCAGAAATCATAAATATCTAAAAATAAGAAAAATGTGTGATTATATATATATAAAATGTCATAAAATCATAAATACCTGAACATAAGAAAAATGTGCGATTATAATTTTTTTTTTTAAATACATATGATATATTTGAAACGCTTGGTCTCAATAGACAGCCAAATTAGCTGAGTTCACAAACTTCCCTGAGATTTCTAATTTTTTCTACAAATTCTCTGAGTTTCCTCTGTTTCCCCTGTTTTCCAGAGTAGTAGGCACCCTGCTAACCCACAACACCCTTGCCACTACATGTACAATCATGCACCAACACCTCGCATCATTAAGGTAACACCAGAGAGACATTATAACTAAATACTCCATTCCATACCACGGCCCACAGACATCACACAGTACAGAAAACACATACACACACACCTAACCCACAAAGCACTGACACGACTCGGTCCGAATGTGGTTCTAGGTGCGAAGCCGCCACCCATTGACAAGTCAGAGACCAGCCTGAGCAGATCGGATCGAGTTAACTTAACACGATTCCGATGTGACATCACCCCAACTTACAGACATATAAACACAGACTAGACAACTCCACAGACGACACCTGCCACCTGTGCCAGGACACACCACAAACAATTGAACACATTATGACAGACTGTACCGCTCTAGCACAACATAGAACACAACACAACATCACTAGTGCGCTAAACCTTTGGTCCACTCCGGAGAGGGCGATCGGTTACCTGCGTGCCGCGCGCCGGTTTGCTCGATCAGGGTGGGCTGATCGGCTAACCAAGAACAACAACAACAACTCTCTAATTGTATGCCTTCTCCTTTAAGGAGAGCACGCAGCAATGATGTAGTCGAGACCACCATGGTCGAGACCGAGACCATATGCAATTTTTGCATGTATTCAGTTTTGTGTAATTCCTTATTTCTAAGCTCTGTATTTCACATTCAGGAATAAAGATTCTAAAGCGGTTATCAAGTGACATTTGCAAAATGTAGTCAAAATTTGTTCACAGATTCATAGTTTGTGACATTTTCAGCAGTTAACTTCCTACTTAAAACAAGATAAGCGTTCGTTGTATTTGAGGAACATCAACAAACTCAGCACATCTGCTATGTCCTGGGTTTATAGGGCCGCATTATTACACCCCTACGGCTAAACACACGCTCAACCGGAGCACTGGAGGCAGGTACAGTTAGAATGTTCAATGCCAGATTGGCCAGATGGAAACTTGGCTTGGTTCTGCTGCCAAAACTGTATAGTAGTCAGTTCTTTCACATCAGGCTCGTTGATTATGTCCAGGTACCGTTGCATATGCACCCTACAGCTGAAAGTATTCCCACCACTGTTATTTCTTGATCGGTGGCCTTTGTACTTTACCATCAGTCTAGGAAATTTGGCTGGAATCGCCTCCATCTCTTCTTCAATGGTGCGGCCATTATATTGAGACTACACGTCTTGCATGCTTGTTTTTTCTCTGTGGCTGTTTGCGATAACCATTTTTATAGAAAGGTATATGGAACATAAGCAAAATATAAATGATTGTTAACCTCATTACGAGCGAGGGCGAAGCTCGAGCGAAATTCTACTTGACGTATTGGAAATTTTTCATTATGAACGGACCGGCCCGGCCCGGCCAGGCTGTAACGCTTTTCAAAAGGCTATTACAGGAAAACCAAATGAGCTAGGATGATGGGGCCAGTGATGTAATCGAGACCACCATGGCCGAGACCTAGACCAAGACCAGCAAAACCAGGTTTTGAGACCGGTCTCGAGTCCTACATCACTGGCACGCAGTACCAGACTTTCAACACATTCTCATTCCTTTTCTGTCCAACTCTTTAATGCAAGGGTCAATCGGTATTTTCAATCTTTCATCTACACAACCGATCAACTCTGGAAAAATCTTTCTCAATCCATCTTTCCCCATGTCTATGACGTTCAATATTTCAAACGCAGTGAAGGGTTTGGAGTTTCTTTCGGGGTAACCCCCGCTGAATGTAATTGATCAAACATTCATTATTGCTCCGTTCGTGATGTGTGTGTGTGTGTGTGTGTGAACGCTATCATATACACATCTGGTAGCGCCGACACGAAGCTGTTTACCAAACCAATTTTACTCACTGCAGCCAAGTAACATTTACTGCTTTTACCTTTTCAATGAGCTTACTTACTTTATAATAATGAGCGTGTCTCTGTCACGAATTTTAAAACTACAAAAATGACTTCCAATGTTATTATAAAACCAAAAGTTTTAATATTTAATCATAAGGTTCACATACTAAATTACATTTCTTTCGTTATAAAATTAATATAGGGAAACAGGTCTTGATCGGAATTCGAATAGGCCTAAGGAAGTGGAGAATATGGCCTAATGCGAGACAAGAATAGGTCTAGGGACCGAGGAAAAATGTATCACCTGTAAAGGCCCGAGGGAAGAATTGAATTGAATTGAATTTACTATCTCGAGTTCATCTTAAAAGTGGGCCCTATTTCCCAAGGGCACGAGTGGAAATATTAAAATGACGAGAGAAAATGCGATTTTCTTATGGACTGTGTACGACCTCTCTCTATGACAAACTCTTCTTCACTCCCTGAATGATTTGCTCTGCGTTCTCTTTCTCACTTTGCCTGAAGTCGAATTTTCATGTCTATCTCTCTGCTTATTAATAGGTCCTGAGAAAGTACCCTAATCAACCTCAAAACATATCTAACACCATAGCATTCAAGTTGGATATATGAAAAAACGTGATTTACATGCAATGAACACCTACTAATAAAGATTAATTAGGCAAAATTTATGGTCTCCCATTTTATTTCAGCTTTGATGATAAATTGTATTTTCAAAGAGACTAACGCGAATGCCATTGTGCCATTGTAAAAATTTTAATAAGTCAATGAACTCTATTTTAAGTACTATTTCACATATGCAGCAAATTACCGCCTTCTATAATTCTCTTAAAATAAGTGGTGAATGTAAATTATAGTAGAGCATAAATTAGAATTGCGTTTCTATTATGTATTCAAATGGGCTCATAAATATCGTGTCTGTAAGTGACTACATATGTCAATACTTGGCAGACGCACAGAATCCCATCCAAGCGATTTATAACTTTATGGGGAAAGATTTTTGGAAATTTTTCACATAAACCGTCTCCAAGTTAAAATAAAAATGAGACTTACTCTGAAGTTACTTTAGGGATTTTACTGCAGACATAAATGATAAATTTCATTTTCATTTTTATTTTTGTAAAAAATGAAGGATGAAATTTTAAGAAAATGTGTAACTTTTCAGGGAGATATGTATTTACTGACGTAACCTATGAACGTTAGTATTTTTTTATGGTAAGTTAAAGTACAGGGTGTTTCAGGTCGACCCTGGAAATATGGAAATTGGCGAAATTTGTAGCACATCGAAATGATCCATTTCCTTTATCGGCCATTTTCATTCACCTGCAATAAAAAGAAATACTTCGTATTAGTTACGGAATTACTATGAAAAACTTCAAATACCAAATACAAATTCCGCCAATTTCCATATTTCTAGGGTCGACCTGAAACACCCTGTACATGTGAAGGTCCTGTGGCGACTTCAGAAAAAGTAAACTACAGAGAGAAGGATCTGAGAAATTATACACACACACACACACACACACACACACATATATATATATATATATACATAAAAATTTAGGGTGGCCCAACAGAACATGCAAAAAATTAAAAGTTGAATTTTCACAGATAAGAACCCTGCAATCAAAAACGACATATGTAATAGCAATATGAGTGAAATTTGATGCAATTCTGAGATGATTTAGAGGTTGCACAAGGTGCTTGAAGTTTCAAAAATCGCAGTCTTGCCACAGTAAGCAGTCTATATTTTGCCATTATTTGCCAGTGGCTTGTAAATATTCTTTTCTGACAGTTTTATGAATTCTGTGAAGCTGGTTTGTTATTTTCTGTTAATAATTGTAAAATAATAAAATAAACTTAGTATTCAAAGTTCGGTATGGTTTGGGTACAGGTGTCTTGTTCAGATATCTACTTGGAATTTGTTTGTTGTGCATTGTTGGGTTAAGGTTTGTGTTGAACACAGTAAAATTATTAACAAACATAAATTAAATTTTGGTTAAGTACAGCCACGACAGGTGTCAACTTTGGATAGAGCACTATAAGCTTATCTTTGCATATTTATGTCTCCCCTTACTAATTGACCTAATTTTCAAGGTCACATAAGTGGAGACATTTTTTTTCTTGAAAAACAGCCTTTGATTGTTATTTATTTTTTTCAGGAAACTTCACTGAGTTCAAGCATGGCATGTAGCAGCAAATGCAGCATTCAAACTGCAGATGACAATAAGCCAAAGACAAGATCAAAATCTCATATTTGGTTGATTGGTCCTGTGAATGAGAGAATCGTCCAACACAGCAAACTTCCGTCACTTCAGAAACATTGTCAGTGTTTTTCTATCATCATACAGAACAGAAAAAGACACTCAAAGAAAGTGCACGCATAACTGTATCAGAAGTCCTTAGTTTTTGGCTGAAGGCTGGAATACCAACTGCTCTCAGTTATGATATAGAAAAGCGGCTTCTGAAAGTACATGCAGAATGGCAGTGTTTGAAGAAGGCCATAAACCGTCGTACCCAGAAACAAATTTCTAATGAAGCACAGTTCAATTCAAAGCTTGGTAAGCTGTTTGACATAGCTCATCAAGATGCTGAGAAACGAACAGAACTGACAGAAGACCTGGAGTTTCTAGCCAGTCAGAGAGAAGGTCGGAAAGGATATATGGCAAGTGAAGATAAAGCATGGACAGAGAGACAAGAGCAGAAAGCCAAAAGGAAAGAATCATTTGGAAGGTTGTGGCAGAAATCAAAGCAGGAATAACAGGCACTAATTTCAAGTTGCAGTAGTGGGTTGATTTTTTCTTCTGATAGCTCAAGTGAAGATGTAGTTGAACAATGTGCAGACTCAGAAATGGAAATGGATAAGTCACGAAAGAGGAAAAGATTTGCAAGCAGCACCGAAAGAAAGACATTGCTCTCAAAAGATGTCACAGCAGCATTCGATAGGTCAAAAGTTACAGATCGCCAGGCGGTGCACTTGTTAGCCGCTACAGCTCATTCGCTTGGCCATAATGTTGATGAGATAACACTAAGCCGTAGCTCGATTCAATGTGCACGATCCACAAACAGAGCAAAAACAGCAGCTGATGCAAAAACTTCATGCAATCCCCAAGCACCATTGACTGTTCACTGGGACGGAAAATTGCTTCCTGACCTTACTGGGCGCGAGAAAATCGACCGATTACCTGTGATTGTGACAGGAATTGATGTTGATTGTTTGCTTGGTGTACCAAAACTTGCATCTGGAACAGGCCAAGCCCAAGCTGATGCTGTTATATCCTGTCTGAATGACTGGAATCTTTCCCAAAAGGTCAAGGGTCTGTGTTTTGACACGACAGCAAGCAATACAGGACGTCTCAGTGGTGCATGTGTTCTCATAGAGAGAGCCCTTGGGCAAAGTCTACTTCATTTCGCATGCCGTCATCATGTGATGGAGATTGTTCTACAGAAGGTTTTCACTGCACTGAAAATAACATCTGCCTCATCTGGACCTGACATGGCCGTCTTCAAACGCTTTAAAGAGCAGTGGTCTTGGATTGATCAAAGTTCATATCTTACAGCTGCTGGGATGATGGAGATTGACTCGTTTAGAGAGGCCACATTACAGTTTGCAATACAGAATCTGAAAATGTGCCAACCACGGGATGATTACAGGGAGTTTTTGGAACTTGTCATCATATTCCTTGGTGGAACTCCAGCACGGGGGATTCACTTCCAGGCACCTGGTGCACTGCACAGTGCCCGTTGGATGGCACGAGTACTTTACTGTTACAAAATGTGGATGTTTAGGAGAGAGTTCAAGATGAAGCCATCACAAGAACATGGAATATTCCAATTCTTGTTGTTCGTGTCAGACATTTACATCACAGTGTGGTTTCAAGCCCCACTGGCTGCCCAAGCCCCTGCAAATGATCTGCAGTTTCTAAAGAGATTGACACATACAATGTCAATCCAGTTGTCAAGCAGGCAGCAGTGACTGCTTTCAGCAGACATTTGTGGTACTGAGTGAGGTTATGGTGGGCCTTGCTTTCTTCGACATGACAGTTGATCCCCAGCAGAAAATGCAGATGCTGGTAAACATGCGAGAGAAAGAAGGATCAGAAGAACCACCACACCGACTGGATGGCACTGGTGAATATGCAGACATGCAGCTCAGCTCTTTCGTTACAATGAATACGAAGACATTTTTCAACATTCTTGGTCTGCCACAATCTTTTCTGTCGATGCCGCATGAAACGTGGAATGATAATGAAGATTTCAAGAAAGCAGAGAGGGTAATTCGGTCACTAAAAGTTGTGAACGACACAGCAGAAAGAGGAGTGAAACTGATCCAGGACTTCAATGCATTTCTGACGAAAAATGAAGACCAGAAGCAATTTCTACTCCAAGTTGTACAAGAACATCGAAAACTGTATCCTGACTCGAAAAAAAGCACTGTTGTGGGTGGACTCGGTCTCATAGCTGGAATTCAGAAAGACAGTTCTCCTGTTAACTAAATATTTCCAACAAAGTTAGCATGTCATTCTAGATTTTATGCAGTATTGACAATTTGACAGCTGTTCTTATGCAACATAAAAGTTTTCACTGATAGTAAGTATTTCTAACTTACTGCATGGCTCCATTGACTCACAGACATGAATTGATGGTTTTGAACATTATTATAGTTGATATAGCGCATTTACTGGTGGTGGGGGCGACTGATATTATTTACTGTAAGTTCAAAAATGTTAAATGAGCAGACACAATTTGAAGCTGTATATTGTGCTTAAATAAATAAGTTACAGTATGTTGTAATTTGACATTAAACATGCACATTGCACAGGTTGCACACTGCAGCACGCGGCCGTTAAGTAAATGATGAAACGAATGATCTTTGCATGCTTTGTGCAACCTCTAAATATTGTTTGATTTAGTTGAAATTTTTATGTAAAAATTACATCCATAGACATATCAAAATGCTGGGTTCTAATCTGGAGAAAAGAAAAAAAAATTTTTTGGGGCCACCCTAAACTATATATATATAACTTGATTGAAGGATTTGTTCTTGGGAAACCGTAACTTAGTAAGGAATAAGACGATGAGGAGATGGTACATGTTTATTTACAGATGTTTCGGAAATCTCAATTTCCTTCATCAGTGCTAAAAATTTAGGAGCTATTGAAGAATAGGGACCCCAGCCTTCTTTAGTTAGCTTTATAAGGCTAACTAACGAAAATATCATGACCTAACCTAACCAATCGTCAAGGGCGTACAGTTAACCTAACGATTGGTTAGGTTAGGACTCAGGGGTCCCCAATAGGGTGGATCGATTTTACATTTTTTTCGATTTCCATATTCTAATAGAGACAAAAACTTGCGCATGCATGAGAAAATAGCCTCTGCAAAATCTTAGCTTAATAGGTAATCATCTTCTGCCCCTGGCAGAGCGATGAAAATCATATTTTAGTAGTCAAAAACGTATTTTTAAACCCTAGCCTAGGGTCATAAAATTTTGCGTGTGTGTTATTTCATGCCTAAGCAACGATATAAATGCTATGTGAAATATATAAATGCATTATTTAAGACAAAGAGCCGATCTGAAAATATGTATAATATACATATTTTCAGATCGGCTCTTTGTCTTAAATAATGCATTTATATATTTCCCATAGCATTTATATCGTTGCTTAGGCATGAAATAACACACACGCAAAATTTTATGACCCTAGGCTAGGGTTTAAAAATACGTTTTTGACTACTAAAATATGATTTTCATCGCTCTGCCGGGGGCAGAAGATGATTACCTATTAAGCTAAGATTTTGCAGAGGCTATTTTCTCATGCATGCGCAAGTTTTTGTCTCTATTAGAATATGGAAATCGAAATAAATGTAAAATCGATCCACCCTAGTCCCCAACCCTGTGCCCGCGAGCACCATGGTGCCCGCCACTGACTGACTACGATTGATAAGTTTTTATTTAAATTTTTAATAAAATGTTAAGTATGTTACATATTTTAAATATTTAGTTACTAAATATTTAAAATACAGGGTGTCCCAAAAGTCCCTATCTATTTTGTTGAAATAGGCTGAATTTCAAATAAATGTCACACTGACCTGAATACAGATGTATTTCTATACAAATTACAAGTATTACACCATTAAAATTTTTAATTAGTAGTTTCCACATGTGCTCCATCTGTATCTCTGCAAATCTCAAAGCGGTCAGCTGCATTGCGGAACACATTTCCGAGCATTTCAGGGGTTATTTTCTCAACTGCTTGCCTAATGCGATCTCGCAGATCTGGTAAGTCTCGAATATTTCTGCGATAGACCTCTGATTTAATGAAACTCCAAGCAAAGAAATCCAATTGGGTCAAATACGGAGATCGCGCTGCCCAGGGCCTATTTCCCTCACGTCCAATCCAACGATTTGGAAACCGCTCGTTTAGGTATGTTTGAACAATTCTGGCATAATGACATGTGCCCCATCCTGCTGAAAGACTTCATTGTCGAGAACGCCATCTTCAAGAAGTTGAAGTTCTAAAATTAATTAAAAATTAAAAAATTTAAAAATAATTAAAATAGAAATCTAATGCATGTATTTGCCTAGAAACGTGCATGCAATCATGTCATTAAAACATTCACTTCAAATTCAGCCTATTTCAACAAAATAGATAGGGACTTTTAGGACACCCTGTATGTAACATACTTAACATTTTATTAAATTTTAGTAGTTAATTACAGAAACAGGTGCTCATTTATTTGAAAATAATTATTTCTTTATAAATAAATTAAGTTATCGTTTTGATCATTTTTCTAAGATTCTTAGTTAGCCTATCCTTGTTTTTTTTTGTGTATTATGTTCATTATTTTACATAGGAATTAAATGGGTTTTTTTTATTATGTTCATTATTTTATATAGGAATTAAATGTTTTTTTTGTGTATTATGTTCATTATTAAGTCCAACTATAAATTTGCCTTGAAAAAGTAAATGGTGCCCGCCGCACTACCGATAGTCTTGAATGTGCTCTTCGGCACAAAAAGGTTGGGGACCCCTGGGTTAGGTCATGATATTTTCGTTAGTTAGCCTTATAAAGCTAACTAAAGAAGGCTGGGGTCCCTATTCTTCAATAGCTCCAAAATTTAAAATCAAATATAAAGAATGAATAAATATGATGAACAGAAACATACAATATATTTAAATACACGTGTGATAATTAATAGCATAATTACAGTATATATTTAATTAATTAAAATTAAAAATAAAATAATATAAAATATAGGAGTGTGGTCAATAGTCAAAATATAAAACAATTGAAAGGTGAATCGAAATTGAGAAATGTCTTTCCAGGTTACTATCGGGGTGAGGGACTAATTGAACAGAAGGTCGGGAATGATTGGTTTTTGGAAGAATCCATATTAGAAAAGTTGGTTCTGACGGAGTGATGGTGGATTTCTTTTCGGTGGTAAGGTATGAGAGTTATCTGGCGATGTTTAAGTTAAAGGCGGAACTGTAGAGTCGTTGAAGGTTGGTTTAATACTGAGGATGTAAAGGGACTCCAGAATGCAGGAGGTCGGTTAGTTGGTTGGTTGAGTTACTAATTTTGAAGTTGGAGAGAAGTAGTGGGTGGTTGTGAAGGTGGCAGTGATCCCTTATTGCTGATTTGAAAGGTTTATTTAAGGGCTGAGATGTCTAGTAGAAATACCGCGATGCTCGTCCACTCTTGTTTGATATTGGCGAATGGTGCTGCCAATATAGTTCGCTTTGCAGCGAACACAGTTGTAAACGTAGATAGTGGACGAAGCAAGGGGCTGGGGTGTTTTTTCTTTGTGGTTGAGGTATGATTTGATACTGTTATTGTTGGTGAAAACGAATTGAAAGTTAATTTAGTGATAAAGAGGGGTGAGAAGGAGGCGGAGTTCTGAGAGGATTTTGTGGCTGATATGGTTGTAAGAGGGAAATGAAAAGTATTGTACGTCTTTTTTAACAGTGTGGACTTTAAGGGGGGGGGGGAATATTATTAAGAAAATTTGATTAAAGATTGTAGTAGATGTTTTCGGAAGTTGTTAATGCCGAAATTATGAATGAGTTCGATTTCGTTGTTGGAGGATAAGTACGAAGAGCAAAGTTGATAGGCGCGGTGGATTAAGATTCTGATGGTGTTAATTTTATATGGCGAAGGGGTGTGGCTTAGGTAATTAGTACCTAGGCCTGTGTATGTGAGTTTTCGATATATAGAGGTGCTGAATTTGTTTTGTTTTGTTATTGTTATATCTAAGAAGGGTAGGGTGTTATTGGATTCGTCTTCTTTACTGATCTTAATGTTTTTGTGTTGGGAATTAAGATAGTTAAGAAAAAGGGGGGCGTGGTTGGCATTGTGAAAAACGAAAAAGCTATCGTCAACGTATCTTTTATATAGGTGTGGTTTGTAGTGGGTGGAGCAATAGAGTGGCCAGCAGTAGCCCCTTTTTCTTAACTATCTTAATTCCCAACACAAAAAAACATTAAGTTCACCAAAGAAGATGAATTCAATAACACCGTACCCTTCTTAGATATAATATAACAATAACAAAACAAAACAACAAATTCAGCACCTCCATATATCGGAAACCCACATACACAGGCCTAGGTACTAATTACCTAAGCCACATACCTTCGCCATATAAAGTTAACAGCATCAAAATCTTAATTTTAAGCCTATCGTGTAACCAGTTCAGTGAGAAGAGTAGTATGGGCGCAAAAGGTTAGAGTGCAGTGCAATTGCAAATGTCGATCAATGTTGCAAAGAGGGTAGGGGGAATGTTGCAAGTGTTTATGCGACAAAGGGGGGGTTATTCCCCAAGCTGCAATGAAGGGGAACTCCCCCAGAAAGCTGGGGGAGTTCCTCTAACCTCTTTGGGGGAGGTGAGACGGCCTCACCCCCCGAAGGGGTATACCTAACCTAAGAGAGGGAGAGAAAGGAGAAGGGTCTTTGGGGGCGAAGGCGGGACGGCCTCAAAGGACCCCCCAAAGAGAAACTTAACCTAAACCTTAACCTAAGAAGAAGAGAGGAGTGTTCGCCTGGCTTCTGCAGACGCATAATGAGAGTTCATCCGAGCGCCAGCTGTATTATAAGGTCCTAATCAGCTAGTTGGCTTAGAAGGCTTCTTAGAAGGCGTAAATGGCTTGTTCAGGTGTACATTATTAGGGTTGAGTTGTCAGATTGCGCTATTTATTTAATTAAAGCATATATTCTTCACAGTTGGTTTTCCGCCAATTGGCATTATCCGACAGTTGGCTTAATCCGCCAGTTGGCTTAACCCGCCAGTTAACGCAGAAGACCTGGAAGGCAGGTCTATATATTAATTAATTTTTCAGCAGCCAGATTGCGTTATTCAGATATTCTTGACAGTTGGCTTAGAAATCCGTCAGTCGGTTTTTAGAAGGTCTAACCAGCCATTTAGTATACATATAATTAAATAATAATATCGTTTATATATACACAACTACAAGAATTAAATAAAACACTAATACATCATTCTGTTTATTTAGAGGAATTATTGGATTCAATTTCACGAAATATATAGAAAATAAATATACAATCCTATACAAACGCTGGAATATATATGATCAAAAAATAAGATAAAAATTAATAATAGCATAAGAAATACGAACGAGGATATATATATATATATATATATATATATATATATATATATATATATATATATATATATATATATATATATATATATATAATCCAAAAATAAAAAATAATAATATACAAAACGTTGGGGGTATAACAATCAATATAACAGTACAGGAGAAATATATATATATATATATATATATATATATATATATATATATATATGATCAAAAGTATTCGGACACCGCATGGTTTTGGGAAAAATGGTTTTATTATGGCATTTAGTAACCAGTAGGTCCACCCTTTGCTTTTATTACAGCGTCAACACGTCGAGGCATACTTTCCACCAGTTTTCGGTAAGTCTGTGCAGGAATGGCTCGCCATTCCTCTTGCAGAGCTGATGCAAGAGATGCAAGTGAAGCCGGGCGTGGTGTGCGGTTTCGTATCCGTCGCTCCAGTTCGTCCCACATGTGCTCGATTGGGTTGAGATCGGGGCTCTGAGCAGGCCAGTCTAACAAATCCACCTTATTTTCAAGAAACCAGTCCTGCACACGCCTTGCAGTATGGCAGGGAGCTCGATCCTGTTGAAACAAACAATGGCCATCTCCGTAGTATTGCCACAGTGTAGGGAGGGCCGAATTGTCCAGAACGTCGAGATAAACGTCAGCGTTCATGGTAGTGGGTATAACAACCAACGGGCCGAGCCCTAGCCAGGAAAAACAACCCCATACCATGATGGACCCTCAACCGAACTTCACCGTTGGACGTACACAGTCAGGAAGAAGCCGTTCTCCCGGCTGTCGCCACACCCAAACACGCCCATCAGACTGGAAGAGTGAATACCGCGACTCGTCGCTCCAAAGAACAGTTTTCCAGTCCTCCACGGTCCAGGAACGACGGGAGACACACCAGGCCAAACGACGCGTGGCATTAACTTTTGTAATCAGTGGCTTGTGTACAGCTGCTCTACCATAATAACCGAGTCTGTGTGTCTCTCTGCGGATAGTTACAGTACTAACGGAGGTACCGGATGCTCTTCCTACCTCCTCAGCGATGGAAGCGGCAGAGGACGTGCGGGACTTCTTGACATGTCGTACCAGACTTCTTCTATCACGTTCCGTCAGTTTGCGTGGTCGTCCGGAACGTTTTTTCGCGTTAGTTGCACCGTCGTGCTTCCATCTCATGATAACATCCGCTACAGTCGACTTTGGTATATCCTGTTTGGCTGCAATGTTTCGTATAGAAACGTTACTTAAATAACATCCGATGACGAGTCCACGTTGGAACTCGGAGAGTTCACGTCCGCGCGGCATGGCTTCACAACAGTTACTGATAACTTAACAGAACACCTCAGCATTATAGTTTCGCTACGCTTTTTCCCAGCATACCTTTCGGCGAAGGTGATATTTGCAGAAATGCGGATTTTCCGGGGTGTCCGAATACTTTTGATCATATAGTGTATATATATATATATATATAATATATATATATATATATGTGTGTGTGTGTATATATATATAGTTATAATAAATAATTGAATATATTGAAAATAAAAAATAATAATATTAAATATATTGAAAATAAAAAATAATAATATAGAAAACGATGGAGTATAATCATCATCATATCAGTACAGGAAAAAAAACACACACACACACACAATTATATTAAATAATTAAATATATTGAAAATAAATATACATCAAAATACATTCGTTCTACTGCGCTTAACTAAAACACTAAACTCGCACGTAATCGAGTCTACAGTCACATCATTATTGCTTTGCACTACGCAGTAAATACGATTTAACATTATTTCACCGCTCAAGGTGTGCGGGCGCATATACTCAATGTAAATGGCCTTCATATCGTTCAATACTATTTTTGTGTCCACTTTATATTCGGTTGGCAAGTTATCTTTAAACACAGATTGAATACAATCAAAAGCACGCACAAAGATGGTATCCTTAGCCACCACATCATTATTAAATACAAGTTATAAACACTCCTTTCCAACCGAGGGTTTTTTCTTACCACCCCAAGCTTTTCAATCGTGAACTCTTCTTCACAACGCATAGCGGTAATTGAAATAATCTTCTAAGTCGTAACGACAGCTGCTCATTATATAAAGGTACAATTCTTCAGGGTGAACAGTGTAGGCGAGCTCTGCCCTGTACCGCTCAAGTCCTTTGTACCAAAGTTCATGATATTTCGAAGAGCCTAAACCTTTTAAATAAGCATCCAGCTCTAGACCATTCTCGCCCTGTTCATTCCGACATTCGATAAATCAGTCGAGCAGAGCGATGTATGCCTATTCAAGAACCCTGTCAAAATAAATCATATCCACAACTCGCGCGTCTAATATAGGCTTCAGCTTGCGGAATCCGACGATTTCAAACATTCTGTCGAGGATGAATCTGTTTCGTGTAGGGACAAGAACGTTAGTATCAGATGCATTCTTCCACACAACATACAAACAACTGCATATGAGGGGGCATCACTAATCTGTTCTCTTCTTGTACCTACACCTGTAGGTATTTTATAACGGTCCTCACCCCACTTCTCAACTATCACGAAGACTCTATTCATCTCCTCAACAATTAAATAAATAACATTACGTTTACCAGAGTTTGCTTGTCTACAAATCGTTTCAAGTACATAGTTAATGGCACCGGTTTCACGCCTGAACACGCGCAATGACTTCGTCACGGACATATCGTACGCGGCATTGAGTATGCTTCTCAAAGGAAGTCCCATCGTATTCGGGGAGTGCACGTCCAGTCGTTCAAGCTCTGAGATGACTATGAGCAACGGATGGGCAGATCGGCCCGACGGGGGAGCGAGTCACACCATAAGCCGTTGAATCGTGTACGGATTTGTTCTAGCATGAATCATACAAGTACTTTTAGCCATTATACCGGGCAATTTTCCTACACATGGGGTAATTTCAGTTTTAGTGTTTTATGCGCACTAGACGTTCTCCACACATTAACAATTCGGTGCACTATTTGAGAGAAACGTGTGACCGTATTTACCTTTTTGTTTAGCAATCGATACTCGTCTCTAAATTCTATTAAAAACTCACATAGTCCTTTAGCCAAAACTTCACTGCGAATCTCGTCATGATAAATAAGAATGTAGTGGTAAAAGTACTTCAACTTGTCCATGATGACAAGGTTTACATTCTCAGCCGCACGGTACGCGTACTCGTTATGATGCAGCATGACATAATACCGCCTGTCATTCCACTCATCAACAAGACTCATTATCCATATCCGTTGCTTCTCTTCTGCACACGTTGTTTCCTTCACCTCACGGTATATGTACGCTTTTATATAGTTTAGCCCTACAAGGTAGTCCATTACGTTGTTTGTGCCGCGAAATCCGGCAATGCTCTCGCCAGAATATCCATAAAGTATTTGAACATCTTGTTCCTTCGCGCGATTCAATGTAGCCTTAAAAGTCTTAAAGGAGAGTGGGGTAGGTCGTCTTTCAGTAGTCACCACATCTTCCGACTTTACCGAATGCCACTTCATAAACGTCGAACACGCACTATCAAAAGTAGCCATCACTATTTTTTCATCTACGTGAGAAAATATACGTCTGAGCTCCAGGGTTTGCAGCGGTCAACTGAGTTCGCCGGGGTAGAGATGTGCCCAGGTAGTAGCAGAAGTCACATGACCGAGCTCACAGTGGGCGGAACTTAGGATTGTACACACGCACACACACACAAAGGAGAAAATGAAACCCTAATTGAAACAAATATGCGTATTAAATAAACATATCGTTAACAATACACATATATATAGACAATTAAGGATTAAGGTATCCAAATGGTACGGTATCATAGGTACCAGGCACCTGGTAATGTTTCCTATAGGTGTTATGACATACCTTCGTGCCCCTAAGCTCCTTCACACACCCCAGTTTCTGCGCCCGAAAATTGTGGGTCTCCACAGTCAGTTAGGGTGGATGGTTGCCCTCATCTTCCAAGCACACTAGATCCTTCAACGAATCAAAGTTAACGACTCGTCAGTTTGCATGATTAAGCGTGATACCCTTAGCCTTCACGATATATTTCATATCCTCCCCCACCCTCACCCGTACCCCATACGTTTTTGATCCTGTTGATACAAATGAGTCAGCGTATGCACCTTCACCATACCCATCTTTGATCTCGTCAGTTAACTCTCCGAGGAATTCCCCAATAGCAGGCATGTATTCACCCTCCCTCTCTGAATATTACGCTATCTGTGTCAACGTACAGCACCCTCCGCCCAAGAGAATGCAGTAGTACCCTAAGCTTGATGCAGGCGTACGCCGTTGTGAAGATGGCTACAGGTATGTTTGTAACCCGTGAGGTATCTGTGGCCAGTTCGGTGATGTTGTACTTTATTATGTAAGTATTACCTACATTCACGATCTCCATAACCTCTTTATCGTGAGCGTTGGCATAATCCCAGACTTCACTATAACTTTGTGCAAAATGAACGTTCCCTTTGCCAGTATTATGTGCAAATTTCCCCCAAAGAATGTTTAGGCACAACTTTGCACTAAAGCGCTTGCCAGGATTCTTAACAATTTTGGAACGGTCAAGTTGTATAGCTTCACGGGCACGGTAACGCTGAATATAAGCCTTTTTCATCTTCGGTATCAACTCCTCGCGGATACCCCGATGCATCTACCTTATCCTTCAAAAAAGTGTTTATATATGGCGTGAAAAGGTTGAGTAGCTTCTGAAACTTCCACACCTCATGTATCTTGAATATTCTGTACCCATGGCGAACGGCTAGGTCCAGTTCAGGGTTTATATATACACCTCTGATCTTACGCTGATTGGTTGTATGATTACAATCCCCGTTGCTCTCCTCTGCGCACTTCACACACAGGGGAAACATGAGCTTGTGATCTATAACGACGGGTAAGATCGGCATCCATAAATCGCGAGAGGGGAGCACGTCTACGAAAGAGAGTCCAAAGTAGCGCTCAAGTTAGCTGAGAAATCCTCGATGGTTGGCATGGCGGTGCCCACCAGTTTTTTAGGTGCATCTACGGGGTACGGTTTGTTCTTCATCAAGTAGGGATATAAAGAACAGAAGTCGTAGTAATGGAGTTTCATGCCCTCCGTAGGTGGAAAGTATAGCTTGAATGGATTTGTACGCCCTTCGAACAAGCTATCGCCGCATTTGAGTGGATCCAATATCATTGAACGCTTGATGACCCTTATTTCTTCACGGTACTGCTCATCGGTTTCCATCTGTGTAACATAGTCATGCTCTAACACGATCTTTTGAGTGAACTGGGAGCCTATAAGTTGATCGCGGTTACGGGTCCATGCGAGGCTGTCGGCGGGGGATCTTCCATGGAGGGCCGCTGTGACGGCACACTCAGGGCGCGGGCATCCATGCCACCAGCAGCCGTTAAAGGAGTACATAGTTTTCTCACCAGTGGTTGGATCCTCACTTAGACCATCAACCCAAAAAACACGACCATTGACCTTAGTGGGTACTTCCCCCGTGTTGCGGGCGTGTTTTCTATATACCCCGGTCTGTTGCTGTAGGTGTATAAGCCAGTAAATAGCCTTGTGCCCATAACTGCGGGGATTGTTTCTGTGAATGACGGCTAAGGTGTCTTTAGGCATGAAGTTATTCTTGAACACCGTAAAACATAATGAGGCGATCGTGCTTGCGACTTGCAGCGTATAAAATTTGAAACCGTCAATGTAAATCTTTCTAAAGGCCTGTAAACATACTCTAAGCATGCGCACATCATTCACGCAATAACGCTCACATTCACCAGCTATATTGTATGGAATAGTTTCATTAAAACTGTTGTAATAGCGGTCAAAATCTTCAGGCGCACTATCACTCATGTTAGTGTAGTTAAAGTAATGTTTGGGTGAAGGTAGTCTTATGTAATTTAAAGTTTCGTTTGTGGAATGTATAAATTTGTTCCCCCTTTTCAAGGGGTCGCTTGTAAATGTCTCCGATGACTCATGTTCAAGCAATTCCTTATAAAGGAACTGTGTGTCAAATTTTGCTCCGTTATGGGCAAGAATATACACAGTCATTTTTTTTAACTTGTCTGCTAATTTGACAATATAGGATACAAAGAGTTTCACAGGGCTGTCGTGTGTATTCGTTTTAAAAACGTTTGTCCGTTTACCACATATGTGACAATCATCATACTCGATCACCATGCACTCATCGCATATAGTCTGGCTTACAAGTAAATGTGGAATAACCTCTTTGGTTTCAGCGTTCGTGTATGTTTCTATTAGTACACGGTTATACAAAGGCTATTTTTAGGCTTAGCATCTTTCATATAACATACATGGTTTACTCCAGCCGCCTTATACTTCTCATGGCATGTAGAACAGTGAATTTCCTCACATTTATGCTTGAAATTCCCCGTTATTCATCATGTGAAACATACCGCACTTACAAATCATCATTTTCCTGCAAGTGCCAATTGATTTATGGAGCTCAAAGCATTTATTATTGAAAAATGTACGTCTACACACATTACATTCCCTCTTCTCAGCTTCAACCACACGACTTTCACATTTGGGGCTTTTACACTGCTTACATACCATGTAGCATTCCTTACAATGTTTCACTATATCATCAGCAAACTCGAGACATCCCTTACACAAATCATAATGCCTTCCATATTTTCGACTTTTATCATAACTAGCGTAGAGAGTCCTTATATTCAGGGGTGCAGTGCCAATTTTATAGGTGCCGGAGCTCTGGTGGGCCTGACAAAAGCCTGCCATTTCCTATCCTATTTCTATATATGCCACACGATGACTAAGTATTTCGTGTTTGCACTCACTCACTAAACTGTTGATAATTAATGGAGACAATTTTTTTGTTGCTTGTTATGGTAATTCCTCCAAACTTCCTCTTGCAGAGGTGCCGGAGCGGCGCTCCGGTGAGCTCCGGCAGCACTGCACCCCTGCTTATATTACGGACGGGGAGATACGATGTTCCTGACAATCCTAAATTAAGTAAAGGTCTTGTACGATCTCTCACACAGCATTTAAAAACATACACAGTCCTACGACGATCATCCTTTCCAAATACAACTATACGAACATTCATTTCCTGCTCTACCCTTCTCAGCTCTTCAGGACCCATATTACACTCAAACTCCAGCTTACAATCTGAAGCCAGTTTACGGGCACGCTGCACTACCGTAGGCAGCCAGATATTATACGCGATTGTATTTAGCACAGCGAACATATGAACTAAGACTATTGCTATAAAGCCGCAACCACGATCGACGTTTAAATGTTTTCTGTAAATAATCGGAGAATTGAAATTAAGAGTACAAGGTTTGGCACTATGACCCGCAACCCGGAATAATCTATCAATATATATCGTCAAGTTGTCCACGTTGAAGGCTGTACTACTTTTAGAGATCTGCATTATACGACCCCAAGATATATTCTATATCTACAGTTGCCAAGCGTTTGAATGGTATTACTACCCAAAAATCATCTACAGCCCCATCATCTGAACCGAACTTGAAGGACAACCTCGTCCGGACTTCACGTTCGTCGCAGTTCTGAAGGGCAAACTTCACAATACGTTCAACTACGCGTCGCAGTCCAACACCGTTGATATACATCGATACAGGGTCAATCCTGACCACTTACCAGGGCAGGGCAGGGGTTGGGGCAGGGCAGGGGTTGGGGTAGCAGTGCGCACCAACTCGAATGTTATACCTTCCTCCACAGCACGAAAAGCTGCTGCTGCTGGTGTGGAGGAAGTACCCAGAATTGAACAGGAATAAGGGGGTATATTTGAGGAAGGTACTATTGTGGGGGTTGTGTCGTAAGACGTAGAGGGTTGGGGCTTTATTACTTTGGGTCTAACAACCGACGCAATACTGGTGCACTATATACCTGACGTGGAGGGTTCTTCATCATGCTTCCACTTTGAATTGTCGCGTGCTACAGGTATCGCTGGTGAGGGTTCGTCAGCGGGGATGAAGTCTGTAGCTACACGGTCATCGGGGCCATCTGTAATACCGATGATAGTGGCTGTACATTGTCGTCATTCACGGTTCTGTGGAAGAAGAAAAACAAGAGTATAAGAACAGTACTTAAATTTTGTTATATTTTGTAAATGACCCACTTAGGAGTGTGACGTGTTAGAGATGGAATTTCTAGAAAAATGCAGGTTCAAAAGCCCCTCCACGTTTATTATATCTGGCCCTACAGGATGTGGTAAAACTGTGTTTATGCTTAAAATCATTAAAGATAAGGGGGAGATATTCTCAAAATTTGTGCATAAAGTAATATGGTGTTATTCAACGTATCAGTCAGTGTTCAACGATTACCAAGATGATATTTTGTTCCACAAAGGTGTATATGACGTTAATTCGTTTAAAGGGAACTGAGCATACAATCATTGTAATTGACGATCTCATGTTGGAAATGGATAAAACGTCATTTACAGTGTTCTCCCACCATCTTAACATAAGCGTATTCTTCATTAATCAGAATCTATTTTTGAAAAATAGATACATGTGCGATGTGTCGTTAAATACAGAATATCTAGTCTTATTCGCGCAACGTAGAGATGTAACACAACCTGGAGTATTAGCCAATCAAATGTTCCCGAATCAGCGTAAGGAGTGTTTGGAGGTTTATAAAGAAGCTACAAGTCGGCGTTACGGATATTTGCTTTGTGACCTTCATCCGCGCAACACGTTTAAGGTGCTTCTAAAAACGAATATATTCCCAAACGAGCCTGAAACGGTATATATTCCAGAATGACAACTAGGCTGACGAAATACCGTGAATTAATAAAAATCTATTATCGATTGCCCCGAGTACTGCAACAAAGATGCAAAGAAAAAAATGCGTGGTGGCGGAAAGAAGATGAGGGCTGTCCGGAAGAAGGGGTTACCAACACGTGGCCCTAAACGTAAAAGGATATCAAAAAAGAAGTGTTCTAAGCGTATGAAGCCTATGGCTGATCATTTTTGTAACTGATATAAGCTGAGGACACTGCTCTCACGAATCATAGGCTGATTACTACTTGTCGAGACGGGTGGCACTATTTCTGACTCGTCAAGGCGCGTTTCATCCATCCGTGTAGCTCACAAGGTTGTAAATCGGAACTGTCCCTCTTTGATATGCCCCCTACACAGGTTTCTATTGATCATAGCGACTTTATTATACTTAAGAGATTAATCAGCTCAGGCCCATACTTTTTTGATCCAAGCTGTATGCACATGTGCGCTAAAGTGCGTATAGCCCATTCAGATGGAACGGACCGCGTTGATAGTTACTCTGCATTCCCTGAAACCAATTTTCTTCACTTCATATTCAGCCAGTGTGAGATGTATTTAAATCAGGTTAACATCTCGGCAGGAACGGGTTTTTATCCCCTAGGAGCCTATCTAGAAACTGTCCTCAACTTTTCAAAAGAATCGAAGGATACCTTTTTATCTGCCTAGGGCTATTATCAGACTAAAGACAAAAGTAGTATAAAGGATAAATTTAAAAATTCTAAAAAGAAGATATATGAGTGTTTTGGACGTCTGCATACAGACTTCACATTCCAGGAGAAACTGCTTATGAATGGGTTGGATATGAAGTTAAAGCTCACCCGCACGAATCCTGAGATCTACATAAATCTGGGATGTGATCAAGAAGAGGGCGCAAAGCCTGTTGTGATTCACATCATGGAAATATATCTGCGCGTACGGCGAGTACATATCAAACTATACACGGTGCCCGTCGGGTTGGCTTCGAAGCAGCTAGAAAACGTGATCCTGGGAGTTTTACCTAAAA
>JAJOZX010006928.1:70000-85000 GCA_023014485.1 Bathynomus jamesi | reverse complement strand
AGTATTACTTTTCTTATCCGTATACGTGTTTCTGTTGGATTTTGTGCTCTTTTCTTGCATTCTCTCCCTCATTTATGTCCTTCTCCCTAACTGTTGTTTTCTTAATTTCTCTTATCTTTTTTGGGTCGGCCATTTCTGAATTATTATCTGTTCCGTATAAAATACTGAGGCGAATGAACTGCCTTTGTCATACGATCACGGAAGAATCTCATTCCTTTTATTTGTTTCACACTTGAGATGATACGAGTATTTCTTCGTCCAATTTCATACATTTAAAATCTAAGAGAAAGGTAATTCGCATTTCATGGTCCCGCGGATTTTGCAGAATTGTTGAAACTGATTCTTCATTGTCATATTATTTAATTCAATATATAGTTAAAAATCTTTTAGCTATTTTTAGTGAGCATGTGAAGGCGGGGATGGAACAGAGATATAAGCAAAAATAAGGCATCAGTAACGCTGTGGAGAGTGAAGAAGTAGAGCCACAGACACGCGTTTTCTAACTGCTCAAAAGAAGAATGCCGAGAGGGACAACTATACGACGAGATTATAAAAACGCATTCATTGATAAGAAACTCGTTTTTATAACCAGAGAAGTATTTCATAGGTAGAACTTGTTTACTAGAAACGAACGGCTCTCATAATACTCTCTGTAATCTCAGACTTCGTGGTCAACAGATGTCTACTCCACAGACACTTTTTCATACATTATGATAACGGAGATTTCACTATTTTTTAACTTTTATTGGGACTTCGCGCAATGCATGCATCACAGCTCCACGACGTAGGCATAGAGTAAAAAAATGTGTGCCCAAGGACCACCTGATTCAGAGAAAAACTCAATTCCACCCGATGCTAGCTGCTGGAGCGAACTAGCAACAAACCGCTTAGTCCGCCACACTACCCATAAGTTACCCAGCGCTTGGAATATATATATATATATATATATATATATATATATATATATATATATATATATATATATATATATACATACTAGAACAAGAAATAATACAAATTCAAAGAACCAATCAAATCTTACAAAATTTAATCATGTCTGTAGACACCAGTCAACCAGAGAAGTACTCTCAGGTGGACGTTAGGCAGGAGACAGGGAGTCCTGGAACTCCCGTTTCTCCTGTCACTGTCCTCCTCAGTTGATCTTTTTCCGTGTCTCATCTACCTTGTGAGCAGTCCAGCATGCTCTCAAACACGCACTTCTCTCCCTATTCCTCACTGCACATATGTGCATCCTTTCAAAATAAAAAACAAAACAAAATGGTAGCGAATTCAAGAGCTTCGGTGTCTCCTAGAGAGAAGACCATAACTGTTCCCACTTCTGGCTCCACCGCTACCGATACTGGGAACGTATACCCGGGCAGCGGGGCTGGTTCTGATACTGCCCATTTGAGATATCCTAGGCCTTTGCCTGATTCATTTTCATAAACTTCTGCACCATTCTTAGCTTTTCCTCAAATTTCCAATTTGATGAACACCACCTCTCCTCTTCTAAACCTCACCTTCTCCTCCTCATTGAAACACAGTTGCAACCCATTTGCTGTTCCCTCTTATTTTCTCTACGCTTAATTTCATCCAAAATTGGATGTTGCATCCTATGTACGCATCCTGTGTACGCAATGACCTAACTTGCTCTCGTATTCCTGAACTTGAATTTTCCGAATTCTATACCTCTGCCTAAATACATCAGCGCTGTCTACCTTTCTCCTAATTCTACTGACTATCCAAAAGTTTTTGACTACTTCACTTCCACTTCCACTGCCACTCTCCTTTCCTTGAATTCTCCATTTTAGGAGGTTTCAATATTCACCACATTTGGCTTTCCTCCCATTTCACTGACATCCCTGGTGAACTGGTTACAACTTCTTTATCCTGAATGACCTGAAGCAGATTATACAGCATCCTACTCGTATCCCTGATCGTCGCCTTGGGAGTATGCCCATCATTCTGGATTTATTTCTCACCACTCATCCTTCTTAATCTGTGAAACATTTTTCTTCGTTGGTCTTCTCCGACCACAATCTTATAACTGTTTCCTGTCCTATCGCTCCAATTCGGCCATTAGATCCTCTGAGGAGAAGTCGCCTTTAGCACTTTGGCGTCCGTGATTGGGAGGACCTTTAGGCCTGTTCAAAAATCAACCTTTTCTTATTTTCATAGCTTTCTGTACATTTTCCCATGCTTTTTGACCTGAAAAAGCCGAAAATCACAACTATTTTGACCTAGGATGTTGGGAAGCATTGCCGCATGGAGCTTTAAACTTTCTGCCTTGAAATCGGCCAAAGCGCCAATTCCGGGGTCCCTTGAATTATGTTTTGCACTTTAACTTTTGATCTAAACAAGATAGAGCAACAAATTAGGTATCAAATGAAAGAGCATAAAATTAATAAATAATAATAATAATAATAATAATAATAATAATAAATAAATAATAATTAATAATAATAATAATAATAATTATCTATCATTTTTTAGGAAACAACAGAAACTCAATCAGAATCTAGAAAACCATCTACAAGTTACAACTTCACAATGGCATTAAGCAAGGAGCTGAGGGAGCTCCGTGGGCGCACAGTTGATATCTCAGAACCTCCACGTACTGTCCACAGGCAGGTGTCAACTGGGCCATCTACCAGATCTCTCACTGAAACTTTCCTGGTTGGATACCCTTCAGCTTTTATCAGTGGTTCCCAGCTTCCCACCAACAGACAGGCGTTCCAGTATTTCCTTAATCTTCAGAATTTACCGGAAAATGCAGGGAGGCCCATGGTTCAAGACCTTGCATATGAAACAGTTGAATCTATCATCCCATTCTGGCAGATGGCTAGGATCAAGACAATGACCAAGTACAACGCAATGAAGCTCTTCATGAAACTACATGAGAAACATCGTGCTCTGGTGAAAAGCAAAGGAAGAGCAAGTAACCCTGGAGGAAAAAGAGGAGCATTTGTGCTGGAATTAGACAGCCTGTTCGATATAGGAGCTCCAGATGCAATCCAGGAAATACAGAACAACAGACTGTTATCCAGAGAGAAGAAAGATGAGGATATCAGGTTCTACGAAGACCAAAAGACTGAGAGGAAAGGTCATATGTCTGGTCATGACAAGATTTTTGAGACAAGATCCCTGCAGCAAGCAGCGAGGAATGAAAGACTGCAGCATAGACAAGAACAAGGTAAAACTAATTACTTTGAACGTTACAAAAAGTTTTAAGTTTTATTCCATTGCGATATTTAGCATGTACTTAACAATTACTGTCTTAACATGTTGTACTATTTTACAGCTGCAGCAGAACAAGAGGCAGTTGTTCATGTGGATGACATTACCTGGGGTAAGGACATGGATTACCATCAGCCTCGTCCTGGATGTTCTCACCATCAAGACACTGTGACTAGTGTGACTTTGACGTTTCCAAGGAAGGTCATGGAATGTGATGTCATCTGCAATACAGCTGATCGTCTTGGTTTATCAGACAATCAAGTTACTGCCATGGTTTCTGCCACCTTGAAAGCTGGAGGGGCTGATCTGGATAACTTCGTCATCTCAACCTCAACAACACGTCGCAACAGAATGCTGTCCAGGTATAATATCAGCCAGAGTCACATGTCCAAGTTTTGTGAAAACCCCCCACAGTACGCTGCCTTACACTGGGATGGAAAGTTGCTCAAAGATGTCTTGGGCAGTGAACCTGGAAGTACCTCAGAGACTTTAGCTGTGCTAGTGTCTGGTCCACCTTCATACACTGAAGGAAAGTTATTGGGAGTACCTGTCATCGACAATTCT
The DNA here is from genome assembly GCA_023014485.1 of Bathynomus jamesi. Taxonomy (NCBI): domain Eukaryota; kingdom Metazoa; phylum Arthropoda; class Malacostraca; order Isopoda; family Cirolanidae; genus Bathynomus; species Bathynomus jamesi. The sequence continues at coordinate 81,199 of JAJOZX010006928.1, read as the reverse complement.
TCTGGCACAGCTCAGGCTGAGGCTTCAATGGATTTACTGGAGACATGGGAACTTACGGATAATGTTACTGCCCTTGTTTTTGACACTACATCCAGTAACAGTGGAGTTCACAGAGGAGCTGCCAAACTGCTAGAGAAAATGCTGAACAAAAAGGTGTTTTATCTGGCCTGTCGACATCACATCCTGGAAATCCTAGTAGGAGCAGTTTGGGAGAAGCTGTTTGGGAAGGTGAAGGGGCCAGATAATCCCTGGTTTGAGCATCTGAAGGATGTTTGGACGGACTTGTCCAAGGAAAACCCAAAGATGCTGGCTATCAACAGCAAATGGCTGAAGGAAAAGAAGAACAGTGAAGAAATACTCCAAGACATTCTAACAGCAGAAAGGCTTCCAAGAGCCGACTACAGGGAAATGGCTGAACTGACAGTCATTGTTCTTGGAGGAACGCCTCCTCGAGGTATTCACTGGAGTCGACCAGGCGCCATTCATCAGGCCAGATGGATGGCCAGAAACCTGTACTCCATGAAAATGCTGATGTTTGCAGATCAACTTGAGTACGACGAAGACACTGTATCAAAGCTGGAAAGACTCAACACCTTCCTTGCGCTGTTCTACACTCCTGTATGGATGATGTCAATGTCTGCTGCAGATGCTCCCGTGAATGATCTAAGTCTAATCCAGGACATGTTGAAGTACAAGAAAACTGACCCAGAGCTTGCTGATGCAGTACTTAATAAGATGGAAAACCACAAATGGTACCTGACGCAGGAAGTCGTGCCATTTGCCCTGTTCAGCAGTAGATTGAGTGACACATTGAAGCACGACATTGCTGCCCAGTTACATGCCACTGAGAAGCCAGACAGCTTCAGAACAGGAAAGCCTCTATTCCAGAGAGTCACAGCTAAGACCACCCTGGTTGATCTCATTGGCCCTGAATCACATTTCCTGCTGGACTCACTGAACATTGGATCCGAGTGGCTTCTGGAACCTGTCACGTCTTGGCCACAGAATGAGGACTACAGAAAAGCGTTGGACTATGTTAAGAATCTGAAAGCGGTGAATGACATTGCTGAACGTGGTGTCAAGATGATGAGCGACTTTGCAAATGTCATAACAACAGATGCCAAGCAAAGGGACTATCTCCTTCAAGCTGTGGAGTTCAACAGACGCCGCTTTGACAGCTTCAAGAAACAAACTCTCAACAACTGACTGTGTAAATGTCATTATGAAATTAATCATCATGTAATGCTTTCACTTCTTGATCTATTAAACTTGTGACAAAATGTTAATCTCAAATTTGTGTCATGAATAAGGCGCCTTGTCTGCCTTGAGTGTGAGAAAACGAATTTTGTGATATTTCTGAAATCTTTGTATGTACCAATCAGTGCTGGACTTACCTATAAGCTAAATAAGCTATAGCTTAGGGCCACACACCCTCGGGGGCCTCATTTTTTTAAATATATTTTTATTTTATCATTAGTTTTTATTCTTTAACACTAATTCATCAAAAATTTTATATATATATATATATATATATATATATATTATTTTTTCTTTATCATTAACATTAATATAAAAAATAATAATTATAGTAATAATTATTTTAAATTTTTTTACCCGAATTTTTTTAGAGAAGGGCCTCAAATTTCATATAGCTTAGGGCCTCAGCAGGTGAAAGTCCGGCCCTGGTACCAATGTGCCATTTCTTGTTCCAAGACTATCATAATTGTATAAGTTAGAAAGAGGATTAAAAACACTTTAATTTGGTGCCTATTTTGTTGCTCTATCTTGTTTAGATAAAAAGTTATAGTGCAAAACATGATTCAAGGGACCCCGGAACTGGTGCTTTTGGCCGATTTCAAGGCAGAAAAATTAAAGCTCCATGCGGCAATGCTTTCCAACAACCTAGGTCAAAATGGTTGTGATTTTCGGCCTTTTCAGGTCAAAAAGCATGGGAAAAAGTACAGAAACCTATGAAAATAAGAAAAAGTTGATTTTTGAACAGGGCTAGAGGACCTTAGGCAGTACTTCTGTGATTTTCCATGAAATGATTACTGCTTCCGTATATGGGCCCATCCATGTGGGCTAAGCGTATCACGGAGGTGGTCCTCTCGGGTATGGAGGCGTACATTCCATATTCTATTCCTACAACTAATGCAAAAAAAAGCCTCGGCTTAACTTTCCTTGCTCTAATGTTATCCGTAACAGAGAGGAGGCTCAGAGGGTACCATAGCCATCCAACTCCTGACTCTTATTTAGCTTATGTTTCTGCCTGGAATCGTGCAATATCTATTCTTCGACTCGCCAAAAATCCTTCATGTAACAAAAATATGAAAACCCATCCAATTCTAATTCCTCTCGCTCCTTTTGCCACAAAGCCAAGAACCTCTTGAACAACTTTACATCTTCTTTCCCCCACCCCTCTTTTCCATTCGACGGCTCAGTTGCCGTTTCTTCTCCTGATAAAGCTGAACTCTTCGCCTAAACTTTCGCCTCCAACTCAACTCTGGTTAAACCGGCGCTGTTCTTCCATCTCCTCTCTCTAACTCAATTATGTCTGAAATCAGAATCTCTCTGAAGATGTTTTTCCTACCTTCTCTGGACTCAACTCTAGGAAGGCGAACGGTCAGGATGGTCTTCCTCCTTTTGTTCTCAAGAACTCTGCTTCTCTGCTCAGACTCTTCTGGTAAACTCTTTCGTCTTTGTCTTTCATCTGCTACTTTTCATTCCTACTGGAAGTTTTCCTTTGGCTCTTTTTTTCTGCATAAAGAAAAACATTTGTGATCCCATTGGCGATGTAGCCCCGAATTTGGGAAGGGGGGACAAATTTAACCAGCTATGATATATACACACACACATATATATATATATATATATATATATATATATATATATATATATAATATATATATACACAGAGTTCTCAAAGTCACTATCTATTTCGGTGACATTAGATGTTTTTTTTAAAATGCTATGATGGCATAAAGATATGTACTTCTGGTGCAAATTTGTGTATTTAAAAAAGTTAATTGGTTTATTTCGAATTTTGTGTAATTTATAAATTTATCTTCACATGCTTGAACAATTCCTCGAACCTCAACTTCTTACAGATGGCATTCTTGACACAGTAGTTTTTTTAGCAGGATGGAGCACCGTGCCATTATGCAATAATTGTACTTGATTATCTTGACAGACGCTTCCCCGTCGCTGGATTGGTCGTGGAGGAACACAACCATGGGCAGCACGTTCACCCGATTTAACACCATTAGATTTTTTCGCCTGGGGTTTTCATTAAATCTAAGGTGTACACTGGTAGAAGAATTAGGGATGTACCGAACTTCGAAATCGTATTACCGATGCAGTTCAGAAAATAACACCTCAAATGCTGGAAAGTGTGTTCCGGGAAACAACTTATCGCTTTGAGCTCTGTAGAGACACTGATGGTCGCCATGTGGAGACAGATAAATAAATAGCACTAATTCTTTGTGGCACTTACTTTGAAATAAATATATTTTTCATGTCTTAAACCAGTTTTTCGTAATTCCCATTATTTTTCAAAATAGATAGTGACTTTTGAGACACCCTGTATATTAGTGGTGGACCGGATGTCAGTTTTTCAACATCTGCGGATGCGGATCTTTAATTTCAATATCCGCGGATGCGGATATTTAGTTAATCTATCAATATAATATAGAATTATGAATATGAGACAATTTTTCAAATTTCGTGATATTACTATTATGGCAGGCATATTTCAATTTCCCTTTTTAGTTAATTCGGCAGATCATGATTACATCAGATCTGTCAATATGCGATTTAAAATAAAAATATGGCTTCATCTTCAAATATCTTGCTTATCTGTCTAGACATTGCTTCAGTTAAAATATTTACCTTATCTTTAAATATTTTGCAAAATAATTCAGCCTATTGAGAATAAAAAGCAAAACAGGTCAGCATTAAATAATAATGATGTCATTAAATTTTAGGTATATAAACATGTAGAATTTCTCCAGTGTTCATTCTGATTGTGATTTGTCTAATCTGACTTAGAGGCTGAGCATTACCTGTAAGAGTAAGAGAATTTATATAATACATTAATAATAATATATAATAATATATATAATAATAATAATAATAATAATAATATATATATAATAATAATAATAATATATATAATAATAATATATAATACAGTAAGAAAATATATTTGTCTTCGCCTTCGCGCCTTGTTTTCTTCAGAGAACTTAGTCTTAAAATAGAGAGGAGAAATAATTTCACAGAATCCTCCGATCCCCTACAAGAAGAAATCGGAGAGCAGTATAAGAGAAACTACTGCGATTTCCTACACGGTACCAGCTACTTCACGGTAAAAATCCGTTGCTGCCACCTACCCAGAACCCCCGTGAACCTCGAACCGCCCAAGGCCATAGACTGGAGGGGTTAGCATATATTATATATACTGTATATAATTATATATTATATATATATTATATTATATATATAGATATATATATATATTATATATATATATATATACAGGGTGGGTAAAAAAAAGTGATCCCTTAGAGGTAAACTGTCATGTTAAAAAAAGTAAGAGGACTAGAGCTCCCAAACTTCATAGTTGCTTACCTTAGCATGATGTTCGTCTTAATTGAGAGGTTGCACGATGTGGCACCCTTCCTGCTCAACGCAGGCCTCCAAACGTGGACGTCACTGATCAATACACCCTTTCACATATCGTTGAGACACTTTCTCCCAGCCAAGCAGAATTCTTTCGCGTAGTTCATCTACGTCTTATATTGGTACCAGGGATGTAAATTTTGGAATCCAAGGCTTCCCAAACACCATAATGTAGTGGTGAAAGATCGGGGCTACTAGCCGGCCACATATTGGGTTCAATAAAATCCGGTGTTTCATTCTCAAGGAATGTGACAGTTTGGTGTGCTCTGTGAGCAGGGCTCCATCTTGTTGAAAAGTATACCTTTCACCACTAATTCGTCGAATATCAGTTAGATAGAGTGAAAGATATACTTTCCAACAAGATGGAGCCCCTGCTCACAGAGCACGCCAAACTGTCACATTCCTTGAGAACGAAACATCGGATTTTATCGAACCAACGATATGTAAACAGGTGTATTGATCAGTGGCGTCCACGTTTGGAGGTCTGCATTGAGCAGGAAGGGGGACACATCGAGCAACTTCTCAATTAAAACGAACAACATGCTAAGGTAAGCATCTATGAAGTGTGGAAGCTCTAGTCCCCTTACTTTTTTAATATGACAGTTTGCCTCTAAGGGGTCATTTTTTTTTCACCCCACCCTATATATACATATATATATATATATATATATATATATATATATATACATATATATATATACATATACATACACACCTTAACCTAATATACAGTATACAAAAAATACTGCATTAATCATCCTAGTTATTGTACTGCAAAATGTGATGCAATGCATGCGTGCATACATCTCAAATGTGAGGTCATTGTCAAAATTTATACACAAAATATCTATCATAAAAAAAATCTCTTTATTTACCTTCCTATCGTTTCCCACTCCCTAGCATAAGGCTGACTGTTATTATGCGCAACGCCTCGTCGGCAGCAGCTCACGACATTACTGAAAGTCTCTCCCTTTCTTACCCCCGTCTCCATTCTCTAATACCTACTTCCTTATCCTACGGACCATGGCAAGAATAGCCCCTGAATAAAAGGCACAGGGGATTATTTTAACTGGATACAGTGAAAATAGTCAACCGTATTTTAGGTCAGAATTGACAAGTCAAATTACCGAGTGTCACTAGATCCATCCTAAAACAGCTGAAAATCGCTAGATTCACAAGAAATGTTCTAAAATATTGGGACCTGCTAATGGTTGGTTCGTCGAATACAAACCCCCATAAAAAAAAATTTTCCTGACTATAGAAATTGGGAAAAAACTTTTATAATGATCACAACCTAAACATGAATTCAGTTGTTTCAAATTACTTGCTTATACAACACGAGAGAAATCTCCTCTATGCGTATTTGGAGTTATAAAATTATTTAAAGCGACTTTACAGCAGTAACAGTAATCCACGCTGCTCCTTAATATTCCTAACATTTAACAGCTCTCTATTCGCGCCTCATAGATTTATTTTATGGGGTAAGCATGTTGGCTCTCTAGAATTTATGAACTGACAGTTAGAGCCAGTACTGTATACAAGTTAATTACATTATATATATATATATATATATATATATAGTGTGTATATATATATATGTGTGTGTGTGTGTATATATATATACAGAGTGAGTCAAAAGTCTCCATACATAGGCAAAATGGTCACTTTATTATAAGTTATAATCACTTGTAAGTCACAAAATATGCTCTATGTTGGCACCATTACACTGAATGCACATACGGATGCGTTCCTCCCAGTTATGGCAAACGCGCGTTAGCACGTCTGGTGTTATGCGTGAACACGCATCACGAATGCGTTCCTTTAGGTGGTCCGTGTTTTGTATTTTCACCTGGTACACCATGGCCTTCAAGTGCCCCCACAAGTAAAAATCAAGGGGGGGTGAGGTCTGGGAACCTCGGAGGCCACTCCACGGGACCACAGCGGCCAATCCAGTGACTTGGAAACTGCTGATCCAGCCACTGGCGCACGCAGATACCGTAATGGGGTGGCGCCCCGTCTTGCTGAAAGTACGCTGGAAATCCCCCGTCCTCGTTCAGCAGGGATGGCATGACTGTCTTGCAGCATGTTTTGATACATTTCGGCATTCAGATTGGTGTCAATGAAAAAAGGGCCAACAATTGTGTTGCCCCATATCTCGCACCAGACCATCACTTTTCCAGCGCCTTGCGTCTTTGAGGGACTCATCCAGTGCGGGTTATCATCACTCCAATAACGTACGTTTTGACGATTAATCTCTCCATGAATATAAAAGTTGGCTTTATCTGAAAACAGGATGCCAGCCGAGAACTCCGTGTCTTCGTCCACTTTTGTTCTTGCCCATTCACAGAATTCCAGCTGCCTGTCCGGGTCGTCTTCGCTAAGATACTGCAACATTTGCATTTTGTATGGATGCCATCTGTGCTCTTTCATAATGGGGACGATAATCCTTTGGATGACACCGCATTCTGCAGACATCCGTCGAGTGCTTTTTTGGGGACTCTTTGCGAACTCTGCCAGCACCATGGTCGCTGTGCCTTCAACGGTGGCTGTTCGTGGACGGCCACTTCGCGGTTGGTCTGCAACACTTCCAGTCTTCTTGAACTTCTCAATGAGTTTGGCAACGGTGTCGTGTGTGATGTGCGAGCCGGGGGCGTGTCTCCTGTAAAAATCCTAGGCAACCTTGCGACAGCTTCCTGATCCTGCCAGAAGAATTATCTCTATACGCTCTTCTTGGGACAAAGGCATCTCAGCACATCACCTGAAAAAAAAATAAAATAAAAAAATCATTTATTTATCATGACCATTTTGCCTATATATGGAGACTTTTGACTCACCCTGTAGATATAGTATATATATATATATATATATATATATATTATATATATATATATATCAGAGCTACTGAATTCTTCTTTTTGGGAAACGGAGCTTGTAAACGAAAAGGAGGATCAACATGACAGCGAACATTCTCATTTAATTGTAAACGTTTTGACAAAAATTTCTTTCATCTTCATTAGTTTAAAAAAAAAAAAAAATTCTTTTGAACAATGAAACGACTTGAACTAAGTAAAAATACAATAAATTACATATTAAGTAAAATTACAATAAGTTAAAAAGACATTGAAAACAATATACAGTAATTAAATCAAAACTATGACATTAAAGTTAAAAAGGAAGGGGACAGTATCAGATTATTATTAATGTACAACAATAGTCACCTGAAATGCCGAATCCAAAATGCCATTATGAAAAACTTTGGTTAGAAAACTGTCCTAAGAAATTCAAGCCTGTATACTTTTGAAAATATCCGTTGTATCCTGGTCGAATCTTGGTCATGTCAGAAACTGACGTTGTACTGACGTAGTCACAACGTAAAACATAAACGTTATATTGCAGCGTTGATACAACGTTGCATAATAACGTTGTATACACGTGAAATACAAGTAAACTTAAGTCGTAATTTTTTGCACGTAGCATAGACGTTCTCAACACGAAAGATTTTACATCCATAGCATATAGTTTCGTATTACATTATTGTTTGTTACAAAATTGTTATGGAGTTACATACGGCATAATACTATTTCAAATAGGGCGCCTTTGTTCGACGACATTTTATCCTTGCGCCGTTGAGACAACGTTGTATCTACTTAAAATTTACATAATATCAAAACGTTGTAAAAACTTAACTGAGACCAAACAAATTTACGTTGTATCTACGTCACAGTGCTAAAATGCAACCTTGTGAGAACGTTATATCTACGTAAAATTGTCACCTGGGTATGAAGACGATCCTTTCTTAGTATTTAAACATCTATCACATACAGAACTTTTTCTTGAGTATCTTAATAAATAATACTGTAACATTAAGTATACTTGTGAAAATGGAACAAGTAATAGTTTATCTTTCCTGATGTATTGGTGAAAGGTTTAATAATAAATTTCACATCTTGTATAAAACACAAATTTTTACTGGTGCGCTCCACTCCTATATAGCGCTCTCCGAGATGTGACAGCAACGCAGTCTCTCTTTCTCCCTCACCATCACTCCCTTCGACTCCTCCTCCCCCTTTCCGGTGTTGTCATAGTAATACTTTTATTTCTTGAAAACCAATGACTGAATAAATATATTGTTCACTGTAGTTTTGGTGGTAATGTTAGGACGGCTATGTATTTTATTCACGCATTATTCCTAAATTTAGGCAATAGAGTAGTTAGGTTATTTCACAAACATTGGATACTTTAAAAACTTTCAATCATAGGATTTTGATGTGGCCATGTTAAAGTTAAAGAGTAAGATAAGTTGTAGTATCGACTTTTCCTCCAGGCAATAACATTTCTGTTTAAAGTCCATACATCATCAACAAATGATTATCCAGAAAACGATCTATCCGTGGAGAAATAATGATAGCATAGTTCAATGTTTTATTACAAAACAAACATGAATCAAGGAAATTTATGGATTTTCGTAAGAACATACAAAACATAATGTCCAAATTATAAGGAACTGACAATTGTTCAAGTAAATAAATATATGTTTAGTACATCACAAACATAACATTATTATACAGGGTGTCTCAAAAGTCACTATCTATTTCGGTGACATTAGATGTTTTTTTTAAAAATGCTATGCTGGCATAAAGATATGTACTTCTGGTGCAAATTTGTGTATTTAAAAAAAGTTAATTGGTTTATTATCTTGACATGCTTGAACAATTCCTCGAATCTCAACTTCTTACAGATGGTATTCTTGACACAGTAGTTTTTCAGCAGGATGGAGCACCGTGCCATTATGCAATAATTGTACGTGATTATCTTGACAGACGCTTCCCCGGTCGCTGGATTGGTCGTGGAGGAACACAACCATGGGCAGCACGTTCACCCGATTTAACACCATTAGATTTTTTCGCCTGGGGTTTCATTAAGTCTAAGGTGTACACTGGTAGAAGAATTAGTGATGTAGCCGAACTTCGAAATCGTATTACCGATGCAGTTCAGAAAATAACACCTCAAATGCTGGAAAGTGTGTTCCGGGAAACAACTTATCGCTTTGAGCTCTGTAGAGACACTGATGGTCGCCATGTGGAGACAGATAAATAAATAGCACTAATTCTTTGTGGCACTTACTTTGAAATAAATATATTTTTCATGTCTTAAACCAGTTTTTCGTAATTCCCATTATTTTTCAAAATAGATAGTGACTTTTGAGACACCCTGTATACAATTACTCAATACTTGGTCCATCATCCACTACATTAATCACCTCTCGTAGCCTGTTTGGAACAGATGCCACGTGATTGTAGATGACTTGTGGGTTCGTGCGGAAAAGTTCCCACTCTGCCATGGTGAGTTCCAGCAGGTGCCGAGATGTCCACTCCTGCCCAGGCTCCCAAGCGTGAACCACATTTGCCAAAACATTTTCAATGGGGTTTAGGTCACACCCGCTGGTAGGTCAGATCAGCAGCTCGACATGTCGTTGTTCCTGAAATCACAGCCTGATGATGCTGGCAATATGAACAGGACAGTCATCCTGTAAAAAGAAATTAGCAAAACTTGAGAATTCACATTTCATCCATACTTTTTTAAAGTTACTTAAGAGGACGCAGAAATAAATAAATAAATAAATAAAAATAAAGATAAATTTAAAATTACATTTAAAACTACATTTACTAATGTCCTCCTTTAATTATATTACCTTAAAATATACACTGCTTGACCTTAATTAAGTCATTTTCTTGAAATCATATTCTGTGTACTGAAAATAGTTTAGTTGTATTACTTACCTGCATAAATATGGTATAATCCGCTCAGGATAGGCCAAAGCATGTGTCCTTACAGTTGACAGCATCGCCTCCTCCAGTATCTCTAAATACTGGTCGGCTGTAAACTTCCCGTTAATTACTGCCAGCTCTCCAATGCCGTACAGTTGCTCCCATCCCCACACGTTGCAGGTCACGTGTCCACTCCTTGCCACTTTATATATGTATTGGTGGGCAAACCTCGTATTATCTGGGTTGGGCTATTCAAGTTACGTCACTATCATATACGAGCTGTAAGTCGTTTCCCTTTTACCCTACTGAAACCCATTTCTTATATTTAGGTATACCATAATAACTGAGATTATCGTGAATTTTTTTAGTAATGCAAGAAGTGTCCCTTTCTTTTTCTGTATAAATTATAGTCGATTGCAATAATATTACTATTACATGCTTTGTATAACAAGCGTTAATCATATTACTCTTTTCTCTATTTGAGAATATTATCTATTTTATACGTTGCAGTGGAAACTGATGGAAAGCATACGGTATGTGATACCAATATATGGAGCAGTGTTTTAAGAATAAAAAATAAAGTGTGAGAGTATTTACACACACACACACACACGCACACACACACACACACACACACGATCTCCACCTCTCTGACCGGATGCTACCCCTCTCCCCTCTCCCCCCCTCATGTGTTGCTGCCACATCCCCTGCAACTGTTGCAGGGGAGTGTACATTTTATAAATATAAAATTTAT
>JAJOZX010006928.1:37500-67500 GCA_023014485.1 Bathynomus jamesi | reverse complement strand
TGGGAGTATAGCCTACCGTTCGGCAGTAGGCTAATGTAGGCTTCACAAGAGTACTTAGAATAGGAGGTACTTATCTTAGGACGATGTAACCTTGTTGAAGGCGGGTTGAAGACGAATCTATTAACGCAGATTCGAGTTGTCGTTGTCCGTTAAGCCTCTTGAGATGATGGATGTAGGCTTCGTTCGGAAGCCTGAGGTGATGTTACCTCTCGAGGTGCAGGACGGTTTTAAATGATCTTGCAGGCGCAGGCCCGTGGTGCTGAATATATCTCGAGGAATGTGGAGAAACTTTAAGGCCGACCCGGCAAACCGCAGGCCCGAAGCGATTCCGGTTGGGCCTCGAAGGATTGCTTCTGCAGGCGGTCTGTAGATCTTACTTGATGATAAATTGTAGGCCTTGAAGGAAGCAGCAGGCCTCGCCTCCGGCCGAAGCCGGAAGGCGGTTGAAGAGATGGTATCGTACAGAGTAGTCTAACGAAATGGAAGCGCTAACGAAGAGAGAAGGAGTGAGAGTGGGTGCTCGCTTTTATACGTAGTTCCTGTAACGTAGAACTTCGCACCAAATCTTAAGACGCTTTGTCCGCGCGTCCTTTAGTTGATAAAGGCTTACATTCGCGCCTTTTGGGAAGAAACAGACTTTCCATTGCTTGTTTGCCCACGTGTGTTCCAAGACTGTTTGATGGTAGCGTGGAAGGAAAGTATTTCTGTCTATTTGTTGGTCTATTACTTGTCGATCCGCTACAAGTAGTTCCCTCTCAGAGACGAAGGAACGATACTAAGAAGAAATACCATTCTGTTGGGAGACCTGATGAGGCCACTCCGAGATTTGACGCTTGGCCTGGTATGTCGTGGAATTCCTGACGCAGGAAGGAGTGAAGGGTCGTCTCGGAGCGGGGAGATGCTCGGAAGAGGAAGCGCTGTTGTATGGGGTGGGGCTTCCGCAGGGGGGTGGGGGTGGGGTACGGCAGGAATGGGGGACAGTGAGGGGCGAACGGAGGAAACGAGAGGGACAGAGGGAGTTCGAATGCTGTGCCCGTAACTCGTCGCGTGGTTGTTCTCGTTGAGGTCGCTCCTGCCGCAGGGGTTGGGCTTCGGCAGGAATGCGGAGCAATGAAGAGCGGACGAAGGAAACGAGAGGGGCAGGGGGAACTGTGTGAGTTCGAATGCTGTGCCCGTAACTCGTCGTGTGGCTGTTGTCGTCGAAGTCGCTCCTGCCTAAGGGAGAAAAAGAAACGTCGTTCGAGTCCACGAGCAGCAGGAAGTAATCCACGGAATGATGCAAAGAGACAGTTGATGAAGGCAGGGGATCGCCAACCCTGTGCCTGAAGTGTCTGTTTTGCAGTTTGCCCTTTTGTTGCGTGGATGCATGTGTGCGCTCTGCTCGTTGACTTAAAGAATGCTTTCTTTTTAGGCCTTCCCGTAGGGATTGGGAAGGGAAACCCGTCGTGCTTGCGGAAAAAAATTCGCTGATGCAATGAGGCGCGTCACCAGATTTATCGCCAAATGATTTACCGTACAACGGCCGAGACGGGACCGTTGAATATTTTTGGACGAGGTGGTGACGAAAGAATGCGCCATTTGAAACGAATTTGGGACTGACTGCAGCGCTGGGGGGGTGGAGGGTGAGTGTTGTCCTGAGATGTTCGGTGATGATTTTCGTGAGTCCCTCCACGATCAGTATGACGGCGGAACAGGACCCAATGCCAGTGGTGGCTTCTCCAAGGGGTCGCCGCGCCCCTGCCGTCAGGAGGCAGTGAGACTCGACTCACGGGAACGCACTCGGGAATTTGAAAGGTGCGATGATTGTGCCGCGGCACATGACCGCGAGGCATTAAGACATTAGTTAATAAAGTAGCGCGCGAACGAATAACACTGTTTGCAAGTAGGCCTAGTTAATTTCACTGAATTTATGAATACCGTACGTACATAGAAATTTGATATGGCTGCAGAAAATGAAATGGTCAGTAATAGCTAAGCACAAGGATCACTGTGAATAAATAACTTAAAATAAGTTCGAGTCACTCCGGGGTCACCAATTTATAGTGGACCTAGTTTTAACCGTTTAAGGTGATAATGATTTAATTGTATGCAATGATTAATTGATGCAATGACTGATTGCTTATTAATGAAAGGCTGGGTTAATAATTTATGATGTCATACAGTATCACCGATTGGAATAAGTGGTTATTTGATTAGGCCCACCATACTATTGGAAGTGACCGAAAAGGCAGCGAGGTCACCAGCTTGGTTTACACCCAAGCAAATTAATATTAAGGTTATAAAAGACACCTTATAGTTTGTTTTGTATTTTATTATGAAAATAAAGCCGTTATTTATTCACTGTGATATAACAAAGAATTGACAGTAATTAATTGGTAGTTTTACGTTATGCTTATGACATAGACTTAGCTAATAAGATGAAATGTTAATAGCTTAATTGACACGTAATAAATAATGTACTCGTTGATGGTATATAAATAGCATGCGACATGGAACATTGAATAGGCCTAGTAAATGATATAAAGAATGCACGTGCGTTTGGTACATTGAATGGAAAACATGACACTGATTAAGTAGGCTAAATGATTGCATGGATGCACAAGGAATAATTGATGCGGCCTAATAATAATGGATTGAAATGCTTGACAAATACACAAATATGATTTATATATAAGACCATTATGTGATGTTAAGTGATTACGTCAAGAGAATATTTAGTCAACACATAAATATATGAAATGAACATAATAACGGATGATACGCGGAATTACGGTATTGAAATGACACTTGAATTGGAGAACAGGCCTACTGCGTTCTTTCACGAGAGTCAGTTGGAACGCGTAATTACACACCTTGGGAGTATAGCCTACCGTTCGGCGGTAGGCTAATGTAGGCTTCACAAGAGTACTTAGAATAGGAGGTACTTATCTTGGGACGATGTAACCTTGTTGAAAGCGGGTTGAAGACGAACCTATTAACGCAGATTCGAGTTGTCATTGTCCGTTAAGCCTCTTGAGATGATGGATGTAGGCTTCGTGGAGGCCTGAGGTGATGTTACTTCTCGAGGTGCAGGACGGTTTTAAATGATCTTGCAGGCGCAGGCCCGTGGTGCTGAATATATCTCGAGGAATGTGGAGAAACTTTAAGGCCGACCCGGCAAACCGCAGGCCCGAAGCGATTCCGGTTGGGCCTCGAAGGATTGCTTCTGCAGGCGGTCTGTAGATCTTACTTGATGATAAATTGTAGGCCTTGAAGGAAGCAGCAGGCCTCGCCTCCGGCCGAAGCCGGAAGGCGGTTGAAGAGATGGTATCGTACAGAGTAGTCTAACGAAATGGAAGCGCTAACGAAGTGAGAAGGATTGAGAGTGGGTGCTCGCTTTTATACGTAGTTCCTGTGACGTAGGACTTCGCACCAAATCTTAAGACGCTTTGTCCGCGCGTCCTTTAGTTGATAAAGGCTTACATTCGCGCCTTTTGGGAAGAAACAGACTTTCCATTGTTTGTTTGCCCACGTGTGTTCCAAGACTGTTTGATGGTAGCGTGGAAGGAAAGTATTTCTGTCTATTTGTTGGTCTATTTCTTGTCGATCCGCTACATATATATATATATATATATATATAGTGTATATATATATATATAATATATATGTGTATATATATATATATATATATATATACATATATATATATATATATATATGTGTGTATATATTGTGTATATAATTATATATATATATATATATATATATATATATATATATATACAGGGCGGAAAAAATGTATACACACTTTAAATAATTATAAAGGCAGTGTTATTAAAATACATTTCATTTTCAAAATGTAATAGAATCTACAGACATTATTTAATTGTTTTGTCAACGCCTGTTTTCAAACTGACGTCCGTTCTGGTCCAGGCACTGCTGATAACGCGAAGCAATGGAATCGCAAACATCACGAAACATTTCGTTTGGTATTTGTGTGCATTCTCGTTCAATGGCTGCTCTCAATTCAGCGACTGTTGCAGGTTTTATAGCGTAGACTTTGTCTTTTAAGTATCCCCATAAAAAAAGTCTAGTGGTGTGAGGTCTGGTGAACGCGGAGGGTATTCTACGAAACCCCTTCGTCCAATCCACATCCACATCGTGCCAAGTACCACTCGCAATACTCCACTCTTCGGTCCGGATCATCTTCATTAATAGCATGGACTAATCTTGGAATGTAACTTTTCCATTGACAGCGCTTCAAAATGCGTTGGACAGACGATTCTGAAATTCCTACCTCACGACTCGCTTGCCGCACAGATTTTCTTGGACTTTGGTGATACGTTTCCAGTACTCTTTCTTGCTTTGTGGGGCTTGTCGATGTCCGTGGTCTTCCGGAACGCTTCTTGTGGACATTCTGAACAGTTCCATCGGCTTCAAACTTATCTCTAATTCGAGTGATGGTAAGTCGCGTTGGTGGATCTGTTTGAAACTCCCTCCTAAACTGTCTTTGCACTTCAACTGCGTTTTCACACTTCCAGTAGCATTTTAGAATGAATTTCCTTTGTTCAAAGCTTAGTCTGACTGCCATTATTAATTCTAATGGGTTTAACTTGGAAAGAAAGAAACATCAATTGAGCTATCAGCTGTTAAAGTGTATATACATTTTTTTGGGACGCCCTGTATATATATATTATATATGTATATATATATATATATATATATATATATATATATATACACACAGTGTGTCCCAGAATTAACTATCTATTTCAATGAAATCGGACAAATTTTTTTAAAAACACTTTTATTTATGTTTATCATGTTTAATATGTGTTAAAAATGTATAAATTTCTAAATTTTTTTCATCGTTTTATTTTCATAATTTTTTCATTATCTGGTCCAATGAAAGACCGTCTGAAGTCATAGAATGGCAAAGAGACTCTCCAAAAGTTAACGTGTGGCTTGGAATGACCAAATCCAAAATTTATCGTGCTCCATCTTGTTGAAACACAACATTATCAAGAATGCCATCATCAAGAAGCTGTGGTTCGAGAAACTGCTGAAGCATATCAAGGTAGAAGGGTACCTGTTACAGTTGCTTCCGCAAAGAAGAATGGGCCATAAATTTTGGATTTGGTCATTCCAAGCCAAACGTTAACGTTTGGAGAGTCTCTTTGCCATTCTATGACTTCAGACGGTCTTTCATTGGACCAGATAATGAAAAAATTATGAAAATAAAATTATGAAAAAAATTTAGAAATTTATACATTTTTAACACATTAAACATGATAAACATAAATAAAAGTGTGTTTTTAAAAAATTTGTCCGATTTCATTGAAATAGATAGTTAATTCTGGGACACCCTGTATAGTATATATATATATATATATATATATATATATATATATATATACATATAGAGTATATATATATATATATATATATTATATATATATATATAGTATATATATATATATATACATATATATATATATATATACATATAAGCAAACAACCACAGGGAAATGGAAACACAAAGTCCGAGCGCTTTCTTGATACATTCACATTATCAAGGAGGAACAGAAAATATTTTCTGTTCCTCCTTGATAATGTGAATATATCACGAAAGCGCTCGGACTTTGTGTTTCCTTTTCCCTGTGGTTGTTTGCTTATTAATAAGGTCACGTGTTATTTTGTGATTTTAGTGCATATATATATATATATATATATATATATATATATATATATATATATATAGTAATATATATATAGTGTATATATATATGTCGAGGGTACGTCCCTAAAAGGGCCCTCGATTTGTTTTAGACGACTAAGGACGATGAATACCGGGGTTGGTCCCCTTGGTTGGAGTCGGAATTATATCCGAAGGATAATAGACACGTCACTCTCGGGTTACCAGTGGATGCACTCGGCGCTCGCGCCTTGTCAAAAATGTGTGTGGATGTCACTGACCACTCTTACCTCAATTGGTTGTAAAGTTTCGGAAGATCACCTTTGAGTGCTTCCGTACGGTGGTTGTTTCGAGTTTATGCGGTGAATGGAAACCACTAACTAAATTTAACAGTCTTTTTATTAATTCACTTTGGACAGAATTCTTTTTATATCAAAAATAATATTTAATTAAATTAAATGAAATTAAATTAATTAAATTAAATTAATTAATGAGTTAACTTTAGTTACGTAAAAAATGGCGATTATTAACAGCTCTTAAGGTGAGACTTAAGACAGATTAATCGGGACAAGTTAACTAAAGCTCTATGAACAATTTATAATATTTTAAGTTAAGTTCCAATATCAATTGGAAGCTAAATTGACCTGGAGGGGTAGTGCCACTGCAGGAATAATTACAACTTTAGTCACAGAGTTTACGTATTATGAAGATTGTCAGAAAGCAAAGAACCTCGTTTCCGACGCTCTCGGGGTTTTTATAACCTCGGGGTAGGCGGAGACGAGGTAAACTAAGGGTCACCCTCTTACGGGCGGAGCCTAACAGCAAGCGCCTATAATAGTTTCTTATATTCGAATTTAAGCGGAGGCGACGTTAATTTACTGCCTCGATTGGGAGATGGAACTTCGGGAGAGTTCCGGGGGCGAACCAATCATGATCGAAATAGGTTTCGCGGAATTTACATTTTTCTTTTGATAGTAAAGCATAATTGTAGGATCGAGAGGCGCCAGGGGGCGGCCTGGAAGGAGGGTCGAACCTATACAAAAGGGAACTGATTTGGAAGGAATTTACAGGGCGCAAATGAATTTCATAATCGAGAGAATCACTTTTGCGTGATTCTTTGGAAAAGAGAAATAGGGGTTAGGAAGAGCTGAAATTTGGTATGCGAGTAGGTCGAGCTAGGGGAAATCTGGTGGGCTATAGGTTGACACAATTATGCTTTATCTATGGGAATAGATCAGGTTTTTTAGGAAAATTTAATAATAAAAATATAAAAACTGAGATGTTTATAGACGCTTGCCTTGCATCACGTGATGCTGACAATAATAGAGACGCGGAGGGATCGAAGAATTCATGCGATGTGCATATTTTCATATGCACCTCGCATCTAACAATTTAGATTTGGATTACTGGGATTTATACGGATTACATGGATTAATGGGATTTATGTGGATTTATACGGATTACATTGGATTTCTCCGCGTATGAAAGAATGCACACTCTGTGATATCAGAACAAAGGAATTTTGGGTTCAAGGTTTAGAATGCAATTCGTCGGAGACGAACTCTTTTGTACCGTAAGGATTTACACTACGGGACACTACCTCCCCTTCTGCAAAAGTAACAATTAAACAAAAAAAATAATACGGTCAACAGTTTTAAGCAGAAACAAAAACTAATATGTACATGCTAGCTAACTAATTAAAATTTGGATTTCTCGGTGTAGTGACAGCTAACGGGGGGCCGAAGATTGGGGCAGACCGTCCGGGGCTTCTTCCGAAGGTGAGGGCTCCGAAGTAGGGGCATTCCACTTCAGTCGTCGACACGGGCGGCAAGCAAGGAAGATGAATATAATTATTAGTATTAGTAAGACAGCGGCGGCGTTGACGTAGGTGAGGGGCTGAACGTGGGATAAGACATGAGACCGTTCTTGGAGGGTTTCGGTGATACGATCCAATTGCTGATCCCAAGGGGGATAGTTAAAGGAAGGTACAAGAGTTACAGAGGCAAGAGGAAGGTTGAAGAGAGGAATTGGTGGGAGGTGAGCCATAGGGTGTACAAGACGAGGCGTGTTGTTAAGGGAGCGTACTCTGGGGTTTGTGGATATAAAGCTAGAGGTAATAATAGAACAACCGGAGGGGATTCTACTAACTGGATCCAATTGTATCATACTACGGTTGTTCGGGCAATCCAGGGTTGCTTCACGTTTTTGGGGGATGGACAGGAGGAGATCGGAACTTATTTGGAATTTGGTTGACAAAGGTGTTCTACAGTGAGTAATGTCGCGGGTGGTAAACCGGGTGTACTGTTGGTAGGTTTTGGAAAGGAAAAAGTATGGGTGTTCTGTGTGTAAGATGAAACGGGTCACGTTTTCCCTCATAGAGTAAACTGTGGGAAAAAGGGGTGACAAGATAAGCGTTGTATATTTGAGCATCGAAGAAGGGTATAACAATAATGATAGAGAATGGAGACAAAGGTAAGCATAGTGGCCGAAGTTAACATTATTAATAATTTTGGGTGTGTTAGCGGTTACTTCCGAGAAGTTCTCCAGGACGGGAATTTGGGTCTCACCTTGGGTTTGACCGAAGGTCGGTCCGGGGGACGAAGGGGGTGAGGTGGATGGGTCGCTGAGGTAGTGGCTAGGGACTCGGGTATTCGCGCAGTTGGAGCAGGCCGAGTCGATGGCAGCTGGGGGTTTTCGGTGGTAGGGAGGGGCTTTGTGGAGGTGTCTTGTCTTGTGTAGGTGTCTTAGGGACGGAGTGGAGTGTGGGTACGGGGTCGGAGCTTGGCTCGAGTAAAGGGCTATGTGTGTGTTCTAGTGACTCGGGTATTCGCGATTGGGAGCGAGTCCACGGGCCTTGCGACGACTCCTGTGGTCGAAATCGATATGTCACCGTAGGGTCTGTTTTAAGGTCGTCGATAGGTGAGGGTGGTGATGGTGAGTCGGGGGGCTCCTCACTGGCTGCGGGGCCCTCCGGTAGAATTTTAAAGTTTGGAGTTGTCTCCGGGGCTTCTTCCAAAGGTGAGGAAGGAGCAGCAGGGAGTGGCTCCAGTTCATTTTCAGGTTCAAGGATAGCTTCCTCAGGCTGTACGGACAGGGTAGTCCGAGGGGGCCTTAGGTAGTTTTCCCACTCGTCCGACTTCTCGGTTTCGGTAGTGGTAACGCGGGGTTGGGTTGTATCCCCTTGTTGTCGGGACGACTTCGGTTGAGGGGGATTCGGATCCTCATTCGTAACCTTAATTTGGTTGGCATGAACAACCTTTTTCTTTAAGGTTTGTAAGTGTTGGATGGTGAAGGTGTTATGCCCCAGGTCTTCGAGGACGCGATATGGCCCTACCCATTTTGGACAGAGTTTTCGACTGAGGCCCGGAGGCTTCGTACCTGCCAACCAGCAACGGTTTCCAGGTATTACGGTCCGTTGCTTAGGGTACCGCTTGTGTTGGTAGTGGACCATTCGGTCGGTCTCATGGTTGAGACATCGTCGTGTATCTTCGAAAACTTGGAACGAATGGCGAGCCAGGTCGTCCGCATAGCGTTGAGGTTCCTGTAGGTAAATCCCTCTTCGGTGGAGTCGTTTGGGAGGTCGAAAGGAAATCTTGCATCGTAATGATACAATCTAAAATGAGGGGTGTCCCCGATGAGTTGACTGTGGTTGTTGTTAACAGTCCACTGCACCATGGAGATGCACTCGTCCCAATTACGTTGGTCCGCGTCCACGAGATGTCGTAGGACGTTAAGGATCTTTTCGTTCTGCCTCTCAACCAGACCATTTGCTGCCGGATGGTACGGTGTTATTTGTACCTTTTGGATGTGGAGACGTTTGCATAACTCTACGAACATCGCGGAGGTAAATTCCCGAGCGTTGTCCGAGAGCAACACGACCGGCGTGTTGTGCCGTTGAATTACTCGTTCGAGTAAACACTTGGCAATTATCTCCGATGTATGGGCAGGCACAGGTACAATTTCATTATACCTGGTAAAATGGTCGGTGAAAACGACAACGTATTTGTTTCCATTTCGACTTTGGATAAAGGGGCCCATCACGTCCATTCCTACGCGCTCCCAAGGTCTAACAGGAACGGGGTACGCATGCATATGCGCGGTGGGCGGACGCGCTCCTTTATGCCTGGCACATGCTGAGCATGCCTTGCAATGTTCTGTTACCTTGGTGCGCGTGAGTGGGAAATGGTAACGCGCTTGGACCAACTTTAGGGTTCGTTCAATTCCGGGATGCCCAGCACAAACGCTGTCGTGGCAAAGTTTATTGCCACGTCTTGAAGACTCTCGGGAACTTCTGCCACGTATTGCCCAGGAGAAATTTGATAATTCAAAATTTGATCCTGGAAAGCATACAACTGGTGAAGTTCCGAATTTGGTTGGGCTTTTAATTGCTGCACCAAATTAGAGATATACGAGTCCTTGCGTTGTGCCTCGAAGAGCGTGTCTCTATCGAAATTGGGAATAGTCTCAATCCGATGAATTCCACGGACCTCTTCGGGTTTATTTATTCGGGATAAACAATCCGGGAGAACGTTGAGTTTTCCGGGACGGTGAACGTATTCGGGGCTAAAGTCCTGGACGGTAAGAGCCCAGCGACCTAATCGCCCGTCGGGTAGTTTTTTAGAAAATATAGAGGTTAACGGAGCGTGGTCCGTTTTTACTGTTATTTTATACCCGTAGATAATATTCTTGAACTTCTTCAGGGCCCATACGATGGCTAAAGCTTCTCGTTCAGTCCCTGAATAGTTACGTTCGGGTTTGGATAGTAACCGACTCGCATAAGCCACAGGTAGTTCGGTACCTTCTACTTCTTGGAGTAGGACGGCACCTAACCCGTAGTTAGAAGCGTCCGTGGCTACTATAAAAGGTTTACCAAAATCCGGGAACTGCAGTATGGGTTCTTGCAGGAGTTTGTCGCGGAGATCAGTAAGGCTTCTGATGCTCAGAATTCCATTCAAAAGTAGCCTTCTTTTTGAACAAATTGGTCAAAGGAGCGGCTATGTCTGAAAACCTAGGAATGAAATTGCGATAGAATCCTACAAACCCGATAAAGGTTCGCACTTCATCAACGTTTCGAGGAACAGGGTAATTTAGGAGAACCTGAAGTTTGGCGGGATCCGGTCGGATTCCGTCAGAGGCAAGAAGAAATCCTAAATACACAAGCGAGGATCGGAAAAATTGGCACTTAGTCAATTTTAGTTTGAGATTCTCGTTCGAAAGACGTCTGAAGACTTTGGCAAGACGTACGAAATGTTCTTCGACTGTATCGCTATAGATCACTATGTCATCTAGATAGACTAAGGCATGAGACCCTAATAATCCGGACAACACAATGTTCATAAGTCGAGAGAAATTCGCAGGACCGTTTCGGCACCCGAATGGCAAAACATTCCACTCGTAATGGCCCTGGTTGGTAGTGAACGCAGTACATGGCCGTGACTCTGGAGACAGAGACATCTGCCAGTACCCTGAAGCTAAATCCAGCGAGGTAAAATATTTAGCTTTACCAACATATTGAATGACCTCCTGCATGTTGGGAAGCGGAAATCGGTCTGGAACGGTCACTTTATTCAGGCGTCGGTAGTCGATGCACGGCTTAACGTTCCGTCCTTCTTCTTGACCAGGATCAACGGAGAAGACCAAGGACTAACCGACGGTCGGATAACATCCAAATCTAACATTCCTTCACGTGTTCCTCAACAACCAACTGCTGGGAGTGCGGAACGCGATATGGCGGAATGTAGATGGGCTTTGTGTTATCCGCGAGATTAATATGAAAGGGGACGAGGTTTGAACGTCCCAAAGCATCACCCTTGAGTGCGATGATGCTTTCGTGTTCGACCAAGAAGTCCAATAATTGGTCAAACAAGTCCGGGTCGCTGCAAAGGAAAGAATTTGCGGGATCGGACTCTAGACATGCTTTGTAATTAGCACGTAATGTTTGCTGAGGTACGCCTCCAGGAGTACACCTGCGTACGTCGTGAGAAATACGAATAGGCTCAGCTTGGGCCAAATAGGCCTTGCCTATTACCGTATTAGGTTGTAACGTAATGGATTCGGAACCAACATTAGCGCACAATAGAGGGATAGTTGCCTCTTCGCTAGTGCACAGACTGCGTGCAATTACTAAGCCTGAATGTTGAACTTGGTTTTCAAGAACATTCTCCACGACTACTGAAGTCGCAGGATCCACGTAAGTACCATCGTTAAAGGTAACAATTACGCGGAAGCAGACCTGTTGGTTGGGCTCAAGAACGAATTCTTCCTTAACTCTCAACTGAAACTCATCGGTTGGAACAGACTCTGAACTAACTTTCAAGGAACGCCGGACTTGGCGTGCAACGGGATTTTCACCCGACTCTAAACCATCACACGGCGACAAAGCCGGAAAAAATGGAATCCCTCCATTACTAGGATTACAACAATCCTGTAGGGTTCCATCAAAATCGGGAACATCTTCCGAAAAAACCTTCAACCTGCTTCAACAGCAGTTGAAAAACGAACCTCTGGGTTCGACTCCGTATTCACTAACGGAATAAGTTGTCCGTGCACTTGGACAACGTTGGTTTCAAACTTAAGATCCCAACCATTTCCTTTTAGGAAGGGATAACCGAGTAAAATGTCGGTAGGAAAGTGCATAGAGTCTTGTACGATTACGCAATCGGCATTGAAGCCTAACTTGCCGAGTTTCAGTTTAAGTCTAACTTGCCCCATGGAGGGTATGGTTCCTCCATTAACGTTCTTTAAAACAACCTTCGACGGGAAAAGTTCCAATTTGGAAACTCCCGGAATTTTATTCAAACTAGACTGTTTAATCAGGTTAGCGTTGCTACCTGTGTCTAGCAAACCAAACATATCTACACTTCGAACGCGAAGTGGAATAACAGCATCTTCAAACGTATTACTAATTGTGCAAACATATGACGTGGGAACGTCAACAGAGTTTGCCACAATTCTCTGTGAAGCGGGACGAGACTCATAGGTCTCGGGTTCAATGCAAGGGATTTCTGAAAAGGGGAACTTAAAGGATTCTACAGTGGTATCTGGATTATTCCGTGCAGGGCCCTCGGGGTCCTTAAGTGGAGCAGTAACTCCTGGTTTTTCCCACAACGGAATAGCTACCCCTGGGGAGGGCAACCCGGCTCGTCCTCTTACTGGAATCCTGGAGCCGGCAGGTCCTCTAAAAAATCATCGGGCAGATTGGTCGTCTCCCGACTTTCCAGTTCTAAGGCTGGTGATCTGGTGTATCCCAGCTCGGTCAAACATTCTGTAAAAATATTTCGAACTTCCTGGTTCGATAGATTAGGGTTAGGGTTAGTTATATAAGAGGGGGTTCCCTCAGGGTATCCCTTCTTCTTTGGCCTCCTGGGAGGTCGAGATCCTTTGGACCACTCATCCCGTCGCTGGGGCGGTGCACCCTTCTCCCGGCATTTGGGACGATCTCCCCGCCGGTGACCGGATTCCCTGCAGGAATCGCAATAAGCAGCCGCCCTGCATTGTTTTACCATGTCCTACTTGACAGCAGTTGTAACACCGTAGGGGCGAACTTGGGGGAGTCTGTCGCGATGAGTTTGGTCGAGACTGGTTCGACGGCGCGGGCGTTGCAGAAGCAAACTTTTGCTTCTGGGGCCTTCCTGTTTGTTCGGTAGCATAACGGATGGACTGGGAGGTTTTGGTTCGTTCTTCCCTCGGTTGACGAATATTCAGATCAGTTGAGTTTGGACACGACTCCTTCATTTTGTTCACGACCGTTGCTAACGACGCGGTGAGATCCGCGTGTTTCTGGAATCTAACTTGGTGGTGACTTGGTAGGTTCGCATACATGGCCGAAAAGGACAATATCTTCGCCGTTTGCGAGGACATTTTATAATCAAAAGCTCCGTCAAGGGCTAAGATGACACTATTCATAGTGCCTTGAATGCGATTCCTAAACTCCATAAAATCTTCACCATCCTGCCAACGCAATCGGAACAAATTTGTCATGGCCACAAATGGTTGAGTGTCGCTGACATCTCGGAAATTGTCCAAGAGAATCCGACGATACTGGGTCCATGTAGTGGCCGCTTCTAAGTCGGGGTTAGTGTCACAAACTTCGATGCTGACCCTTCTTCTAGATCAACAAACCGTTGTGCTTCCAAGATCTTATCCTTGTCCGTGATCACCTTCTCATTCTCGAAATATACTTCCAGTTTGTGGAGCCAGTGGTGAACAAGTGGCTCGGTGGTCTTTCCCGCGACGGTTCCCTTAAATCTTGGAACGGACGCCGGTAAGTTGAGTAACCTGGAATACGTAATATTCGTGGCAGGCGCGGTCGCGGCGGCGCGGCAGCAGCAGCAGTGGAAGCAGTGTTAGTGTCAGCCATGTTGATGTTGGGAATGCGGCGACGTTTGGGGAAGGACGGGCGTGGAGGTGTAAGTGGTAATAAAAATTCCCGGTCTGAATCGGAATCGGAATCGGAATGTGGCATACACGTCACGCGCGAAAACAAACAATTGAAGTGTGTTTTGGCAGTGTGGTCCTAGTATATATAGTATCAGCGTGTTTGCGTTGTTTTTGTTTTGTTTTTTTGGGGGGGGGGGGGGATGGTCCAAATTAAGTAAACTACTAATTATTTAATTAAAAAAAATTAGAAGTTTAAAAATTCGGTTAACTTAATCAAACGCAAAACAATCGAGGAAACCTCAACAATGCAGTAACACACTAAAATATCGTATATCAGGAACGACGTGATAGCTAAAAAAAACAAGTTATGCCAGTTTTGTTCTATCACTCTCCTTAAATAGGTGTTATCATAGTAATAAAAAAAACGAAATAAGAAAAAAATAAAGGTTGGGATAGCAAAAGGTTACTTGTAATCCGATTGTCGAATCGTTGGTCTCCAATGAATGAAGAGTCCCACACAAAGTCCCTTTCCGTATCCTCGATCCTAACGATGGCAACGTGAGTTCCAGCGGTGGTGGATCCTACCCTCTGCCTGAGTTCGCAAGGAAGTACCCTAGTCGTGCCCCAATCGTAATCACGGATGTGGCCTGCAATTAGGTCACAAGCGTAATTTCCGTAGCACCAAGTAAAACAATTAAAATGAAAAGAAAACCTAACCCTACCTAACCTATTCAATTACAGAAATAAAAAGTAAAATATTACACTCGGTAATTCAATAATGAAAACGAATTTAAAATAATTCACTTATTAAAATCGTTAAAGAAAAATAAATAAATGACTACTTAGTCACAATAATAGCGTATTTCACTATTACGTAATTAATTAAAATTACACGTTAATTTACACTAAGTTTGATAATTAAGAAAAATTATTAAGTGGTAAAATCACTTCACGGATCCCACTTACTCAAAGTGAAAAAACTAAAAAAAAGAAAATTAAAATTTTCTTAACGTTTGTTTGTAGTTAGTATTACTAGTCACCATTCACCGTGAATTATTACGGTGGCAAAAGTAATGTTAATGATTAGTGTATAAACTGTGTACACAATTTAAAGATTATAATTGGGTTAAAGGTAATCAGTGATACTTAATAGTTACGTTCATTATCACTCAAACGTAAAAACGTTCGCGTGAAGTGGACGAGAGAGGAAACTGAGGCGACTTCGTGACGTGGCATCAGCTGGCGTCTCTCTCGATTTGAAGGTCACTCGCAGATGAGACAAGGGCTAGACGGTGACGTCATGTACAGCCTTGGCGCCTTCCGAGAGGAGTGAGGGAGAACCCGGGGCGAGATGGGCAAGACTTCGTTCACCCAAATTCCGGGGGTCCTGGGGGTTCCTGGGTCCTCTGCGTCTCGGTGTGGGACCTCCAGTGTCGAGGGGTACGTCCCTAAAAGGGCCCTCGATTTGTTTTAGACGACTAAGGACAATGAATACCAGGGTTGGTCCCCTTGGTTGGAGTCGGAATTATATCCGAAGGATAATAGACACGTCACTCTCGGGTTACCAGTGGATGCACTCGGCGCTCGCGCCTTGTCAAAATGTGTGTGGATGTCACTGACCACTCTTACCTCAATTGGTTGTAAAGTTTCGGAAGATCACCTTTGAGTGCTTCCGTACGGTGGTTGTTCGAGTTTATGCGGTGAATGGAAACCACTACTAAATTTAACAGTCTTTTTATTAATTCACTTTGGACAGAATTCTTTTTATATCAAAAATAATATTTAATTAAATTAAATGAAATTAAATTAATTAAATTAAATTAATTAATGAGTTAACTTTAGTTACGTAAAAAATGGCGATTATATAACAGCTCTTAAGGTGAGACTTAAGACAGATTAATCGGGACAAGTTAACTAAAGCTCTATGAACAATTTATAAATATTTTAAGTTAAGTTCCAATATCAATTGGAAGCTAAATTGACCTGGAGGGGTAGTGCCACTGCAGGAATAATTACAACTTTAAGTCACAGAGTTTACGTATTATGAAGATTGTCAGAAAGCAAAGAACCTCGTTTCCGACGCTCTCGGGGTTTTTATAACCTCGGGGTAGGCGGAGACGAGGTAAACTAAGGGTCACCCTCTTACGGGCGGAGCCTAACAGCAAGCGCCTATAATAGTTTCTTATATTCGAATTTAAGCGGAGGCGACTTTAATTGACTGCCTCGATTGGGAGATGGAACTTCGGGAGAGTTCCGGGGGCGAACCAATCGATCGAAATAGTTTTCGCGGAATTTACATTTTTCTTTTGATAGTAAAGCATAATTATAGGATCGAGAGGCGCCAGAGGGGCGGCCTGGAAGGAGGGTCGAACCTATACAAAAGGGAACTGATTTGGAAGGAATTTACAGGGCGCAAATGAATTTCATAATCGAGAGAATCACTTTTGCGTGATTCTTTGGAAAAGAGAAATAGGGGTTAGGAAGCTGAAATTTGGTATGCGAGTAGGTCGAGCTAGGGGAAATCTGGTGGGCTATAGGTTGACACAATTATGCTTTATCTATGGGAATAGATCAGGTTTTTTAGGAAAATTTAATAATAAAAAATATAAAAACTGAGATGTTTATAGACGCTTGCCTTGCATCACGCGATGCTGACAATAATAGAGACGCGGAGGGATCGAAGAATTCATGCGATGTGCATATTTTCATATGCACCTCGCATCTAACAATTTAGATTTGGATTACTGGGATTTATACGGATTACATTGGATTTCTCCGCGTATG
This sequence comes from Bathynomus jamesi, assembly GCA_023014485.1. NCBI lineage: Eukaryota > Metazoa > Arthropoda > Malacostraca > Isopoda > Cirolanidae > Bathynomus > Bathynomus jamesi. The sequence continues at coordinate 50,663 of JAJOZX010006928.1, read as the reverse complement.
AAAGAATGCACACTCTGTGATGTTAGAACAAAGGAATTTTGGGTTCAAGGTTTAGAATGCAATTCGTCGGAGACGAACTCTTTTGTACCGTAAGGATTTACACTACGGGACATATATATATATATATATATATATATATATATATATATATATATATATATATATAATATATATATATATGTAAAAAATGAACAATGAATAATCCATATTCATTTTTACATAAGAAACCAAAATCGCCTAAGCGAGTTTTGGATAGAATTTCGATTTGTACTTCTTTATTCATTACTGTATTTCCCTAATTCATCTTTTCTAATAATGACTTATACACTATGACGTCATAAAATAACTTAATTCTCTTTACGTTTCCCATACCTTGTACACTGAATCATGTGCTTAGTATTTGGACATCTTCCGTATTCAATGTATTGTAAATTCTTTAGTAATAATGTTGTGATGTTATGCAGTATAAATATTATTATTCAACCATATTCATCCATACGTCACATTTTCCCGTCATTAATTTCACTTGATCATTATCCTATATAAATTTTATTAAATATTCATTTTTACTCGTGTCAATCTATGAAACGCAAAACTTTTGCTTTCGTTCGAAAACGCTCAAATACGTTCTCGTATTGTTTTTTTTTATTATTTTTTTTCAAGTGCGTTCACCCCTCGCGAGATATTCATAAACGCTTATGCAAGTGTACTCAATTCGCAAATCAGCATAAATCAAACATCTGAAAACGTGAAACCTCCTGTCCCTCTGATTTCAAATTTATAACATTATCATGCGTTATGTTATATCATGTGTGTCATGTCTCATGTACTTGTGTTGTACTAATAACCATATATAATAACCATATAGTATAACCATATAGTATAACCCTATAGTATAACCATATAAAAATACTGTAAGAATGGTAAACGACGTAATGTACTTCAATGAAACTGTAATTAAATGTAATTATTTAATTTATAATCTAAGAATGTACTTTAATAGAACTGTAATGGACAATCATAAGCGAATGTGAAGTAATCCATAATTGTAATCGTAATTGTAATGAACCAAAATTTATACGTACTCAGTCCTGTACTTAATTTGTACCTATGTACTATTACGAAATGATATCGCCTTCAGAAATGAAGATTCGGCAAAAATATACGATTAGTTTTTATTTTTATTTTTTTTATTTTTATTTGGAATCTTTCAAACATCTGATCATGTGTTTAAAAGGGGGAAACTTAACCTTCAACTGTCTTCCCCCAAACATTTAGGTTTATATTATACATGTATTTGTAAAATGAACGGCACTTCATTCCGGCACTTCATTACGGCACTTCATTACGAGCCTCCCTTGTTAGCAGCCTCGCTGCGAGGAGGGGGCAGAGGCCCCTTGCCTCCTTAATTTTTTTAGATTCCGGCCTGAGCCATGGTCGAAAGAGGTCGAACCTCTACCCTTGTAAATTCAGAGCACTAACTGTAAATTTTTAAGAAGTAAATTAGAGTAAGAGAAACTTTTTATTTTTCCCCTTGAGTTGGGTTATCTTCAGAAGAACTTAGTTAAGTCGATAAGTTATAAAAGAAAAATCGATAAGTTTAGTACCAAGAGAAAGTGTCAGAGTATTATAGCAAGAGAAGAATTAATAATCGTCGACCCATAAAGTGAGAGAAAGAGACAACCCAAGCACCATAGAAGATATTGGCATAACAGTCTGTAGCCAAGAGTTTAACAAGAGGCGACCGAAAAGAATTAGAATGTTATAGAAGAAATATCCGTTGCTGCCTCCTAACCAAGAACGCCTCGTCGATACGAGACACCCATAGGGACATAGAAGAAGAGGATCTTAACAGAGTGGCGACCCTATAGCCAGGATAAACATTGTGGCGACCCTGCATCAGGATAAGAAATTGGCGATCCTGCCCCAGGATAAGAAAAAAATTTTAAGAAAAAGATTTTAAGAAGAAGAATATTTTAAGAAGAAGAATATTTTAAGAAGAATATTTTAAGAAGAAGAATATTTTAAGAAGAAGAATATTTTAAGAAGAAGATTTTAAGAAGAAGAAGATTTTAAGAAGAGGCCACTCTTTGGCCAAGATAGAAATTACCCTGCATCAGGATAAAACCAGTTGACCGGCGTGTCACGACTTCTAGTTCGTAACATCCACCCTTGAACCGGTGTGTCACGACTCCAAGTTCTCCACGCCTAGTTTTCATCCAAGAAGAAGTAGCCAGCAAGACGTCTTCAGGACACGTCTCTGAGGATTTTGCCAGTTTGTTTTTTTTAAGAAATTTATAAACACTTGAAAAATCAGTATTATTTACAGTTAATAATGAGTATCAAGTCAGAATTTATACAAAACACAGTGAACATTTCAGACACCAGTGATACATTTTTTTTTAGTGAAACAGTAATTTTCACAGAAGTTAAAAGTAACAGAGAGTTAATTTCAAGAGAGTTAATTTCAAGAGAGTTAATTTCAAGAGAGTTAATTTCAAGAGAGTTAATTTCAGAGAGTTAATTTCAGAGAGTTAATTTCACTATTATATTCAGTATAGAATAATTTTATTTTATGTACCAAACATAATATTGCAGTACCTTCGCGTACATTAGAGTGAAATGTTGTTTACATTTTATATTTTTGTTTGCAAATTTTTTCAAATTATTAAATTGAATTGACTTGCAAATTAAGAAAGAGAGTGTTTATAGAGAGTTTATAGATTTAGAGAGATACTTGAAGTAATTTTGAAGTCAGTTTTGAAGTCATTTTTTTGAAGTCATTTTTTGAAGTCAGTTTTGAAGTCAGTTTTGAAGTCAGAAGGTTGCGCCAAAAGGGACAACCGCCCCAGAGATTTATAGAAATACTTGATAAGAGTTCAAGTTAGACAGTTTAAGTTTCAAGATACTTGACAAGCGTTCAAGTTAGACAGTTTAAGTTTCAAGATACTTGACAAGCGTTCAAGTTAGACAGTTTAAGTTTCAAGATACTTGACAAGCGTTCAAGTTAGACAGTTTAAGTTTCAAGATACTTCACAAGCGTTCAAGTTAGACAGTTTAAGTTTCAAGATACTTGACAAGTGTTCAAGTTAGACAGTTTAAGTTTCAAGATACTTGACAAGCGTTCAAGTTAGACAGTTCAAGTTTCAAGATACAGTGCCCGCGAAAAGTATCCGATCACCCTTGAAATTTGTATTTTTTACATAAAAAACAATGTTTAAATGTATACTAACCTTATATTAGTATTTTGTCATCTGTCCTTTGGTTTGGATGACTTGTTCTAGACGTTTTGGCATGGATTTAATCAAGTTTTGACAAACTTCCACTGATATTTCCTTGCACCATACCTTTTTGATGGCCTCTTGTAATTTTTCGACTGAGCCAGTGTCGTGGCATTCAACCTTATTTTTTATTATTAGCCACAGATTTTCTATCGGATTGAGATCTGGACTATTACCAGGCCAATCCAAAATATCAAATTTATTGTCAGTAATCCATTTTGTCACTATTTTGGCCCTGTGACATGGTGCACCATCATGCATGTATGTTTTTGTCCTTTGGATTGCCATTGCCATTGCAAGTTTATCCTGTAGCATTGCTAAATACCGTGCACCATTCATAGTTGTGTTCTTCGGAAGAAAATATAAGTTTCCACGCCCATAGTAACCGAAACAACCCCAAACCATCACACTTGGAGGGTGTTTCATTGTCTTTAGGGTGTATTTAGGGTCCATCCTATTTGAGCCAATAGGCCGGTGAACCTTTTTTGGACAACTTCTGAATGTCAAAAATGTCGACTCATCGCTAAATAAAACCTTCTTCCAGTCATCAACAGTCCAATGAATGTATTTTTTACAAAATGCGACACGTTTTTTACGCATTTTTTCATTAATGAACGGTTTCTTAGCAGCATGGCGAGATGGTAATCCGAGTTCTTTTTGGAGCCGCTCCTGGATAGTTCGTTCAGAAACACCAGATAACAAATTATTCATATTAAATTTTATTTCTTTCGCAGTTATTGTTGGGTTTTTCAATACTAAACGTTTCATAAGTTTGTCTGTTCGCGAATTTGTTTTTCTCGGTCTGCCAGATCGTTTTTTAGGGACTGGCGTGGTTAGGCCACCATTGTTCTTAGCCCGTGAAACCCATAAATTAACGGTACTTTGGGATATGTTTAATTCCTTAGCTATCTGTCTCTGTGATTTCCCACATGCATGCAAAGCAACAATAGCACCTCGACAATCACTCTTAAGTTGTTTTTTAGCACACATTATATATAAATTTTATTTACACCACTTTCTGTAAAAAAAAAAAAATATCAAGAAATTTACACAAACAGTGAAATCTGACAAATTTGAGACACAGCCACCCGCAACGAAGGCTACCAGAACACTAATTTGAGAATGCGTTGGATAGCTCTCATATCAGCGAGCAACCTCAAAGTTACCAGATGTCGCTAGAACAAATAGAAAGTGAATTACGTGTCTCTGAATATCAAGGGAAAATATTGTATTTTCTTGAGTGATCGGATACTTTTCGCGGGCACTGTACTTGACAAGCGTTCAAGTTTCAAGATACTTGACAAGCGTTCAAGTTTCAAGATACTTGACAAGCGTTCAAGTTTCAAGATACTTGACAAGCGTTCAAGTTTCAAGATACTTGACAAGCGTTCAAGTTAGACAGTTTAAGTTTCAAGATACTTGACACGCGTTCAAGTTAGACAGTTTTAGTTTCAAGAATACTTGATAGAGTTCAAGTTAGTTTCAAGAATACTTGATAGAGTTCAAGTTAGTTTCAAGAATACTTGATAGAGTTCAAGTTAGTTTCAAGAATACTTGATAGAGTTCAAGTTAGTTTCAAGAATACTTGATAGAGTTCAAGTTAGTTTCAAGAATACTTGATAGAGTTCAAGTCAGACAGTTTTATTCCAAATCAGTTTTATTCCAAGTCATTTTTATTTCGAGTCCCAAGTCATTTTTATTTCGAGTCCCAAGTCATTTTTATTTCGAGTCCCAAGTCATTTTTATTTCGAGTCCCAAGTCATTTTTTATTTCGAGTCCCAAGTCATTTTTATTTCGAGTCACAAGTCATTTTTATTTCGAGTCCCAAGTCATTTTTATTTCGAGTCCCAAGTCATTTTTATTTCGAGTCCCAAGTCAGTTTTCAATGCAGTCAATTGAATTCAACTTTTTCTTTGTAATTTAAGAGAATTTAATTTAAGAAAATGTAATTTAAGAATTTAATTCAACCTTTTTTTGTTGTAAAAGAGAATTAAATTCAACCTGAATTGACTGGTTTGTGTCTTTAGGTTAAGTTTTTTTTTGTTTGTTTGTAAGAAGGAAATTGACCGATTTGTCTTTTCTTTTCATGCCATTATTGCGTATATAAATATATAAGTAAAATGACATATTTTATTGTTTGTAACCAAAACAGTTTTTACAATTGTTTGTAATGACTTTGATAATCATTGTAATGTATATGTGATAATAATAGTTGTGTAATAATTAATTAATCGATCTTGTCCCAATGACTCCTTTTTAAATTACTATAAGGAAGAACATGCCGTTCCCCCGTTTTGTTTGAACTCTTTTAATTTTTGTTCTAAGTAGTGTGACAAGCAATCTTTTTTTAAAGAGCAAAGTGCTCACGAAAGATGTAATTGTCAATTTCAGACTTATACCCCCCGCTTAGTCACTCAATTCTCCCGAATGTAGTACTCCAAACTTTGTCTTTTTATTTTATTTTATTTTAACACCCCCAACACCAGTTGAACTGTGTCAACCAGAGAAATGGTTCAACCATGGTTAATTCCTCTTTGGTACGATGGAACATAACCTCAATTTATGTTAAGTTGTGTTTTTATATTTTTTAGAATATTATAAAATTATGTTTAGCTCATTAAAATGCATAACTGATTTATATTTTTAATTTGTATTCTTAATTTTCTTAATTCAATTATCGTACCGATACTTCTGGTTAATGTTAATGGTTATATAGTTCATATATACTGTAGCTAGGAATGTTACTAGTCGAATTTAATTCCATCTTCAAAATTTAATTTTTATTACCGCTACATTTACTTTCATTAATTGTAAGGTCCTCTAAGTTGGTTTTTTTAATTACCTTATACGCGTAACGGATTAATTATGTAAAATCTATAAGCCTAATTGAATTTTATTACTTTTGACACATATTCGAATTCATTTACGTTCCTTCCCTCCAGTCACTTTTGCATTAAAACTCGTATGCAAACATCATCCACTACAATATGTACCCAATAAACATAAATACACATTTGACCACAGGTCTATACATCATCCACTACGTAATTCGATTTGTACCTACAACAGTCAATAAAAACGCATGTATGCACACTATATATACTATATATACAAACCTTATGCTAAAATCATTAAATATCACAATAAAACTATTTCATTACGTGTAAGTGCAAACTGTGCTATTTAGTCTTAATCATTTTTCCTTTCTAATATATCTTGCTTATGCATTTATTCAGTTAATTTAACAATCCTCTCAGCTAATCTGTCCCTCGAAATTGTAAGATACTTTGCACCTAATACACCCAAATACACACTAGACCACAGGTCTATACATCATCCATTACGTAATTCTATTTTTACCAACAATAGTCAATAAAATTAGTTTATCAATTGTACTATCATGGTAACCTTGAAAATCCATGAACTTTAAAATTTATATTTTTCCCTTTTATCTACTATTCATTACGTATGTAATTCATCCCACAGAAAAAATAAAATTTGGTAAAAAAATTTAACCATATTATTGTTTGTCTAACTTAAATGTTTGTCTAAATTAAAGTATTAATCTTTGATTTTTTTTATATTATATAATAGCACTTGTTCTGTATAAAAAATTTGTAATGTAAAGAAAAATTCGTCATTATCTAATTTGAATTCGTTAGATGTTATTTTCTCAATTGTATTGTATTAATTGTATTATTATTGTGTTAATATCATTTCAGAGGGGGAACACTGTAAAAAATGAACAATGAATAATCCATATTCATTTTTACATAAGAAACCAAAATCGCCTAAGCGAGTTTTGGATAGAATTTCGATTTGTACTTCTTTATTCATTACTGTATTTCCCTAATTCATCTTTTCTAATAATGACTTATACACTATGACGTCATAAAATAACTTAATTCTCTTTACGTTTCCCATACTTTGTACACTGAATCATGTGCTTAGTATTTGGACATCTTCCGTATTCAATGTATGGTAAATTCTTTAGAAATAATGTTGTGGTGTTATGTAGTATAAATATTATTATTCAACCATATTCATCCATACGTCACATTTTCCCGTCATTAATTTCCCTTGATCATTATCCTATATAAATTTTATTAAATATTCATTTTTACTCGTGTCAATCTATGAAACGCAAAACTTTTGCATTCGTTCGAAAACGCTCAAATACGTTCTCGTATTGTTTTTTTTATTATTTTTTTTCAAGTGCGTTCACCCCTCGCAAGATATTCATAAACGCTTATGCAAGTGTACGCAATTCGCAAATCAGCATAAATCAAAAATCTGAAAACGTGAAACCTCCTGTCCCTCTGATTTCAAATTTATAATATTATCATGCGTTATGTTATATCATGTGTGTCATGTCTCATGTACTTGTGTTGTACTAATAACCATATATAATAACCATATAGTATAACCATATAGTATAACCATATAGTATAACCATATAAAAACTGTAAGAATGGTAAACGACGTAATGTACTTCAATGAAACTGTAATTAAATGTAATTATTTAATTTATAATGTAAGAATGTACTTTAATAGAACTGTAATGGACAATCATAAGCGAATGTGAAGTAATCCATAATTGTAATCGTAATTGTAATGAACCAAAATTTATACGTACTCAGTCCTGTACTTAATTTGTACTTATGTACTATTACGAAATGATATCGCCTTCAGAAATGAAGATTCGGCAAAAATATACGATTAGTTTTTATTTTTATTTTTTAAATTTTTATTTGGAATCTTTCAAACATCTGATCATGTGTTTAAAAGGATGAAACTTAACCTTCAACTGTCTTCCCCCAAACATTTAGGTTTATATTATACATGTATTTGTAAAATGAACGGCACTTCATTCCGGCACTTCATTACGGCACTTCATTACGAGCCTCCCTTGTTAGCAGCCTCGCTGCGAGGAGGGGGCAGAGGCCCCTTGCCTCCTTAATTTTTTTAGATTCCGGCCTGAGCCATGGTCGAAAGAGGTCGAACCTCTACCCTTGTAAATTCAGAGCACTAACTGTAAATTTTTAAGAAGTAAATTAGAGTAAGAGAAACTTTTTATTTTTCCCCTTGAGTTGGGCTATCTTCAGAAGAACTTAGTCAGTTAAGTCGATAAGTTATAAAAGAAAAATCGATAAGTTTAGTACCAAGAGAAAGTATCAGAGTATTATAGCAAGAGAAGAATTAATAATCGTCGACCCATAAAGCGAGAGAAAGAGACAACCCAAGCACCATAGAAGATATTGGCATAACAGTCTGGCGAGTCTGTAGCCAAGAGTTTAACAAGAGGCGACCGAAAAGAATTAGAATGTTATAGAAGAAATATCCGTTGCTGCCTCCTAACTAGAACCCCCGTCGTTCCGAACCACTCAAGGGCCATAGACGGAGGGGTTAACATATATATATATATATATATATATATATAGTATATATATATAGTATTATATATATATATATATATATATAGTATTGGGAAAACGTGATGGTGAACTCCAACGCAAAACTAATGTGGGAATCGTTCGAAACAGTATTTAGGACTATAAATGAGGAATGTGTACCGTACAAAATTAAGCGTGCGAAAGTAAACAACAAGCCCTTGTGGTTTACTTCTAGAGTAGGAGACATTATAAAGAGTAGAGATAGGGCTTATAGGCAACATAAGTGCGATAAAGACAATTTGTTGTTACGAAACAACTACATATCTCTGAGGCGTGAAGCGAAAAGTGTAATAAAGAAGTCCAAGCGCGAATTTGAAATCTCCATAGCTCTTGACGGTAAAGAAAACCCAAAGCGATTCTTTCAATACGTCAACAATAGAAATCCAGTAAAAAGTGTCTTGGGTCCATTGAAAAATGTAAACGGAGATCTAGTTTCTGAAAACAAGGAAATGGCTACCTTGCTAAACGAATTTTTTACGTCAGTTTTTACTATAGAAGATGTAACGAATATCCCTACGGTCATAGACATAATACCTTTTGATAATGGTAATATTTTCGATAATATTGTCGTTAGTGAAGGGGAAGTAATGCTCTATATTGATAAAATGAAAACGCGTAAATCACCGGGGCCGGATTCCATATATCCCATACAACTAAAAGAATTAAAAGATAGCATTGTTGTGCCTCTAACAAATATTTTTAATGCGTCTATTTCTGAGGGGTGCGTACCAGATAATTTCAAGTTAGCAAACGTAACACCTATCTTTAAGAAAGGCGATAAAGGTGCGGCGAGAAATTACAGGCCAATCAGTTTAACGTCTGTTGTAGGTAAGCTACTGGAATCAGTAATTAGGGATCGTATAGTCGAACACTTAGAAGTGCATAAACTAGTTAGAAATACGCAGCACGGATTTAGACGAAACAAATCTTGCTTAACTAATCTTTTAGAATTTTTCCAAAGCGTGGTTGACGTTTACGACAGAAATCGGACGATTGATGTAGTGTATTTAGATTTTCAAAAAGCGTTTGACACCGTGCCGCACAAAAGACTCATTGAAAAAACTAAGGCTCATGGAATCAGGGGTGTAGTAATAAATTGGCTAGAAGAGTGGTTGCGAGGTAGGAAACAGAGGGTGGTCGTTGATGGAGCGGAGTCGTGTTGGGCTAATGTAGCGAGTGGCATTCCTTAGGGTTCTGTATTGGGCCCTTTGCTTTTTCTTATATATATTAACGATTTAGATGTCGGCCTAGTCAGTACAGTTTCAAAGTTTGCGGATGACACGAAGCTGGGTGGTAGGGCGATTAATGACGAAGATAGAGGTAAAATTCAGGAAGATCTGAATAAAATCGTTGATTGGTCAGTCACATCGCAAATGAGATTTAACGTGGATAAGTGCAAAATTTTGCATATAGGTTCGCGTAACGGTAATTTTGCGTATAGTATGTCAGGGAAAGATTTAACAAGCGTAGAGCAGGAAAAAGATTTAGGAGTTATAGTCACTGGTGATTCAAAAGTAGCGAAACAAAGTACAGCAGCGGTCAATAAGGCGAACAAAGTGTTAGGTTTTATAGCTCGAAATTTAGAGTACAAATCGCGCGATATTATAGTTCCTCTTTGTAAATCATTAGTTAGACCACATTTGGAGTACGCGGTCCAATTTTGGAATCCGCATATGCGCAAAGATATAGACAAAATCGAAAGAGTTCAAAGACGAGCAACTAAGATCATTCCGTCGCTTAGGTCAAAGTCGTACGAGGATAGGCTTAAGGAGTTAAAATTGACAACACTCGAGACTAGGAGGTTAAAGGGTGATCTAATCCAGGTTTTCAAAATTATGAATGGGTTCGATAACGTAGATAAAAATAGCTTTTTCGAAATATTTCAATATAATAGGACTAGAAATAACGGGTGTAAGTTGACAAGTAGAAGGTTCGAGACAGCAGTTGCCAAAAACTTTTTTACGTTGAATTCCTACTGTTTGAATTCCTACTGTTTGAATTCCTACTGTTTGAATTCCTACTGTTTGAATTCCTACTGTTTGAATTCCTACTGTTTGAATTCCTACTGTTTGAATTCCTACTGTTTGAATTCCTACTGTTTCAGGGCTTTCGGGGTGTAAAAACCCTTGGCATTGTTCCCTTTTTAAACTTACTAACCTCTCAAGTGAAACACCGTATCGAAGCTTAGCTTTAAATATTCAAATACCCTGTTTAAATCAGGACTCAAATGGTTTACAGATTCACGAGTCTGGAGATGGGAAGAGTTCGCTTGTGGTCTTCAACGATGATGAACCGGGTCTTCATTCTGTCGTGAACTGTCATGAATCCGACCCCAAGTTATTTCAATCCTTTGTGTCACTGTAAATCCGACTCCGATCTAGACTTAGGTCTGGAAAATTTATATAAATTGGAGTCTATAGGTATAGATGAGAGTTCAAATGGTAGTTTGGATGAGATCAAGGTTAAACAATTTAATGACTCTATACATATTATGTGGCATGAAGAGCTAATTAACCGTATTCCATCTAATCATAAAATAGCATTGATAACTCTAAAAAGGGTAATTGGATTTCTCAATAAGAAAAACTTGCACTCTAAATATGCTGATGTATTTAAACAGCAATTAGATGATGGGATAATTGAAAGGTTTGATGTGACTCCAGACCAATATCAGAACTACATCTGGATACCTCATAGGCCGGTCATTAGGGTAGGAGATCAATTAACAACTAAAATAAAGCCAGTTTTCAATTGTAGTTTGAAAACAGGTGAAGCTCCTTCTCTTAATGAAGCTGCATATCCTGGTGTTGACCTCATGAATTCACTGTTTACCTTATTATGCTTATTCAGAACCAATCAATACGTAATCCTTTCAGATATAAAGCAGGCATTTCTTCAAATCAAGCTCAAGCTTGATGTTGATAAAAATAGGTTTTGTTTTTTCTGGGAGGAGGACGGTCAATTATTAACTTATCGGCATACTATCATAGTATTTGGTCTGGCCAGTTCACCTTTCATACTCAACTATGTCATTAAATATCACGCCAATCAGTATCTAGATTTATGCTCTGAGGTTCTCAAGAAACATTTTTATGTCGATAATTTAACTTTCACGAATTCAGATCCAGAATTACTTCTGGAATTATACTCCACTTTAAATCAGAGAATGTCTGAGGGAGGTTTCAACCTTAGATCATGGGACACTAATCTAGACTGTCTCGAACAACATTTTGATTTTGAACCATTGTTTTTAACATGAATGCTTGGAAAAGGTGCTGGGTTATCACTTTGATGCAAGTCGGGACTTAATCTTGCTGTCAGAATATGATCTAGACCCTGAAGCTTGTACCAAGCGCCAAATCCTTTCCCAAATTTCTAAAGTTTTTGATCCATTATCCCTTTACCTCCCAGTTACCATTCGGGGTAGGCTTCTAATGAGAAAATTGTGGAAGCTTAAGTTGTCTTGGGATGAGACAGTCGGTCAAGATGAATTGAAGGTTTGGACTAAGATTTACAAAGATCTTCAAGAACTTTCAAATCTTTCTTTCAAACGTTCAGCTTTCGATTCTAGCGACTCTGCTTCATTAGTCATTTTTTGTGACGCTAGTGCCAGTTGTTACGGATTTGCAGTCTATGCAGTTGGCCCTTCAGGATCAAACTTAGTTTTTTCCAAGGCTAAAGTGGCTCCTATTCAAGCACGTACTTTACCTACTTTGGAATTACTTTCAGTTTATCTAGCGTTCAAATGTCTTCCTCAATTTCTCTCATCCATTAAAGCTCAGTTCTCAAATATCAAGATTTTTGTTGATGCTCAAATTGTGCTGTCTTGGGTCATTTCGTCAGACCTCAATGTCAAAATAAAAAACATGTTTGTTCGAAATCGAATTCAGGATATTAGACATATGCATCAAGAAATTCAAACTAAATTCAGTATTTCAATATCATTTAATTATGTCTCAACTAAAGAAAACCCCGCAGATCTCATTACTCGGGGAATATCATTTAGAGAATTTGAGAACAATCTAGAACTCTGGATGCATGGTCCTGAATGGTTAGTTCTAGATTCATCCTTTTGGCCTAAATATGATCTTCAGTGCCTATCTAACCCAAACAAATTAAAGACACAATCAGCTACAATTACATCAGTCACTTTAAATGCTGGTAAAACTGAACCCATTCTTGACATCAAACGGTTTTCAAACATTCACAAAGTCTATAGAATCACGGCTTATGTACTAAAGTTTGTTTTCAAATGCAGAAGGAAACCCAATGTAGACGTGGATAGGGGTAGTAGGTTGTATTGGCTATACATCATGCAACTTGAATCCTTTGACAAAGAAAATCAATTTCTTGAAACGGTTCAAGAAAATCCCAATCAGCAAGTTCCCAATCTGGTTAACCGTCTGGATCTCTTTCTAGACGAAGTCAG
>JAJOZX010006928.1:17500-30000 GCA_023014485.1 Bathynomus jamesi | reverse complement strand
TTTATAGAGTTATAGAGATACTTGATTGCATTTCAAGTAAGTCGGTTGCACCAAGAGGGTCAACCAAAACAGAGGTTAATCGTCTCCACTTGATTGAGATCAAGTGCAGTCATTTTCCGTTTTCAGTTAATCTTTACTTCACAAGCGTTCAAGTTAGACAGTTTAAGTTTCAGAATACTTGATAGAGTTCAAGTTACAGTTTCAGAATACTTGATAGAGTTCAAGTTACAGTTTCAGAATACTTGATAGAGTTCAAGTTAGAGAGTTTTATTCCAAGTCAGAGAGTTTTATTCCAAGTCAGAGAGTTTTATTCCAAGTCAGAGAGTCTTATTCCAAGTCAGAGAGTTTTATTCCAAGTCAGAGTTTTATTCCAAGTCAGTTTTATTCCAAGTCAGTTTTCGAATCCCAAGTCAATTTTATTCCAAGTCAATTTTCGAATCCCAAGTCGAGTTTTCGAATCCCAAGTCGAGTTTTCAAGTCCCAAATCATTTCAAGGCAGTCAATTAAATTCAACTTTTTCTTTGTAAGTTAAGAGAATTTAATTTAAGAAAATGTAATCTAAGAATTTAATTCAACCTTTTTTTTGTGTTGTAAAAGAGAATTTAATTCAACCTGAATTGACCGGTTTGCGTCTTTAGTTTAACCTTTTTTCTTGTTTGTAAGAAGGAAATGGACCGATTTGTCTTTTCTTTTTCATGCCATTGTTGCGTATATAAATATATAGGTAAAATGACATTTTATTGTTTGTAACCAAAATAGTTTTTACAATTGTTTGTAACGATTTTGGTAATTATTGTAATGTATATGAGGAACATTCCGTCCCTCCGTTTGTTAAACTCTCTTAATTTTTGTTCTAAGTAGTGTGACAAGCAATCTTTTTTTTAAAGAGCAAAGTGCTCACGAAAGACGTATTGTCAATTTCAAACTTATACCCCCTGCTTAGTCATTCAATTCCCCCGTATGATCGCACATACCCTAAATTTCAGTTGTTTGTTCTTTTTTGTCATTTAATTTTAATAAAACTTCTACACAATAAAACATATGTATTTATCATATGCAAACAAGTTTTCAGACTAAAATATCAAATAATTCAAAATTCTATCAACATTTAACGAAAAAGTATAATTTTTCTACTTAACATGCAAAAATTATTAAACCTTTTTAATATTTTTTTTATTATCTAAAAATAATTTTTAATGTAAAATTTACCTGAGATTATTAAAAGAAAAGATTGTTCGAAATGCTTTCCTTCCATTTCAATAACTTTTTTATTCTTGGCCGAAACTCATCTAAGGTTCGATTTACTTTTATTTTTAAGAATATTATAAAATTATGTTAGCTCATTAAAATGCATAATTGATCTCTATTTTTAATTTGTATTTTTATTTTTCTTTTGTTCAATTAATCGTGAGTAACTGTCCTTAAATTGTTATTGTACCATTTGTAAGGTATCAAACGAAAATTATAGTCAAATTGACATACTACTACAGTATATGGCTATGAATTTTAGTAGTCGAAATTAATTGTGTCAAAATTCAATTTTAAAACCGTGAAATCTACTTTCATTAACTGTAAGGTCCTCTAAGTTCGTTTTTTTTAATTACCTTATACGTGTAACTGATTAATTATGTAAAATCTATAATCCTAATTGAATTTTATTACTTTTGACACATTCGAATTCATTTACGTTCCGTCCCTCCAGTCACTTTTGCATTAAAACTCGTATGCAAACATCATCATCATAATACATAATAATTATTGCTTACTTTATATAAATTCTCGCTCATACACTTATTAAGTTATTTTATCTGTTCCTTAAAGTATATATATATATATATATATATATATATATATATATATATATCTTAATCCACCAATGACCCCTAATGATCTAGTTCTTCACGGGATGAACAAATTACTCTCATATTCTACATACTATTGTACCGACTCACTCATCTACAGATGCTTCTTACCAATATTTATAGATACATCTGTACACTGACGTATAATTTCAACTATTCAACTATAAATCCCCTTTCTCCTTTTGAACGTATCACCAACCACTACAATCTGTACCCAATAAACATAAACACACATTTGACCACAGGTCTATACATCATCCACTACGTAATTCGATTGTACCTACAACAGTCAATAAAAACGCATGTATGCACACTATATATACTATATATACAAACCTTATGCTAAAATCATTGGATATCAAAATAAAACTATTTCATTACGTGTAAGTGCAAACTATGCTATTTAGTCTTAATCATTTTTGCTTTCTAATATATCTTGCTTATGCATTTATTCAGTTAATTGAACAATCCTCTCAACTAATCTGTCCCCCGAAATTGTAAGATACACACTTTGTACCTAGTACACAAAAATACACACTAGACCACAGGTCTATACATCATCCATTACGTAATTCTATTTTTACCTACACTAGTCAATAAAAATTAGTTTACAGATTGTACGATTTACAGTTTTCCCTTTTATCTGCTATTCATTTTGTATGTAATTCTTCCCACAAAAAAAAAAAAAAAAAAAAAATTGTTAAAAATTTAACAATATCATTCTTTGTCTAACTTCATTGTTTGACTAAATTAACGTATTAATCATTTTATTCTTTTTACACAAAATTAAAGTATTAATCTTTGAATTTTTTTTTTATTTTGTAAGCAAGTGTCATTTTAAAAATTTGATTACTCTGCATTGTACTCAACCACGCGAAATCGTTCTGTATAAAATTTGTATTGTAAAGAAAAATTCGTCATCTAACTTGAATTAGTTAGGATGTTATTCTCTTAATTCTATTGTATTAATTGTACCCTATTAGATTATTGTAAAAATATCATTTTTAAAGGGGAGAGTAATGTAAAAAATGAACAATGAATAATTAATATTCATTTTTACATAAGAAACCAAAAATCGCCTAAGCGAGTTTTGGATAGAATTTCGATTTGTACGTCTTTATTCATTACTGTATTTTTCTAATTCATCTTTTCTAATAATGACTTATACACTAGGACGTCATAAAATAACTTTATTCTCTTTACGTTTCCCATACTTTGTACACTGAATCACGTTCTTAGTATTTGGACATCTTCCGTATTCAATGTATGGTAAATTCTTTAGTCATAATGTTGTGGTGTTATGTAGTATAAGTATATTATTCAACCATATTCATCCATACGTCACATTTTCCCGTCATTAATTTCCCTTGATCATTATCCTATATAAATTTGATTAAATATTCATTTTTACTCGTGTCAATCTGTGAAATGCAAAACTTTAGGCATTCGTTCGAAAACGCTCAAATACGTTCTCGTATTGTTTTTTTTATTATTTTTTTTCAAGTGCGTTCACCCCTCGCAAGATATTCATAAATGCTTAGTAAGTTATCAAATTCCGCTCACTACGACAGAATTGAACGCTTCTAAGATAAATACCTCCGTTCGCTCTGATTTCAAATTTATAACATATTACAACATATTATTTCGTAAATAAATTATCTCGTATGTGCTCATGTACTTGTGTTGTACTAATAACCATCTAGTATAACCATCTAGTATAACCATCTAGTATAACCATATAGTATAACCATATATTTTAACCATATATAAATATATAAAAACAATAAGAATGGTAAACGACGTAAGGTACTTTAATGAAACTGTAATTAATAATAACTTGTAATGTACTTCAATGAAACTGTAATTAAATGTAATGATTTAATTTATAATGTAAGAATGTACTTTAATAGAACTGTAATGGACAATCATAAGCGAATGTGAAGTAATCCATAATTGTAATCGTAATTGTAATGAACCAAAATTAATACGTACTCAGTCGTGTACTTAATTTGTACTTATGTGTACTATTACGAAATGATATCGCCTTCAGAAATGAAGATTCGGCAAAAATATACGATTAGTTTTTATTTTAATTTTTTTAATTTTTATTTGGAATCTTTCAAACATCTGATCATGTGTTTAAAAGGGGGGAACTTAACCTTCAATTTCCGTCTCCCAACATTTAGGTTTATATTATACATGTATTTGTAAAATTAGAGCACTTGATTAAGGCACTTCATTATAGGACTTCATTATAGCACTTCATTACAAGCCTCCCTTGTTAGCAGCCTTGCTGCGAGGAGGGGGCAGAGGCCCCTTGCCTCCTTAATATTTTTAGATTCCGGCCAGAGCCATGGTCGAAAGAGGTCAAACCTCTACCCCTGTAAATTCAGAGCAGTACCTGTACATTTTGAGAAGTAAACCACAGTAAAAGAAGTTTTTATCTTTTTCCTTCGAGCCTTGTTCTCTTCAGGAATTTAGTCAGTAAAGTCGATAAGTTATAAAAGAAAAATCGATAAGTTTTAGTATCAGAGAAAGTATCAGAGAAAGTATCAGAGAAAGTATCAGAGTATTATAGAAAGAGAAGAATTAAAAATTGGCGACCCTTTGCCCAAATTAAGAGACAACCCAAGCACCATAGAAGATATTGGCATAACAGTCTGGCGAGTCTGTAGCCAAGAGTTTAACCAGAGGCAACCGAAAAGAATTAGAATGTTATAGAAGAAATATCTGTTGCTTGCCTCCTAACTAGAACCCCCGTCGATCCGAACCACCCAAGGGCCATAGACGGAGGGGTTAACATATACACACACACACACACATATATATATATGTATGTGTGTATATATATATATATATATATATATATATATGTGTGTGTATATATATATACAGGGCGTCCCAAAAAAATGTATACACACTTTAAATAAATATAAAGGCAGTGTTTATTAAAATACATTTCATTTGCAAAATGTAATAGAATCTACAGACATTATTTAATTGTTTTGTCAACGCCTGTTTTCAAACTGACGTCCGTTCTGGTCCAGGCACTGCTGATAACGCGAAGCAATGGAATCGCAAACATCACGAAACATTTCGTTTGGTATTTGTGTGCATTCTCGTTCAATGGCTGCTCTCAATTCAGCGACTGTTGCAGGTTTTATAGCGTAGACTTTGTCTTTTAAGTATCCCCATAAAAAAAGTCTAGTGGTGAGAGGTCTGGTGAACGCGGAGGGTATTCTACGAAACCCCTTCGTCCAATCCACATCCACATCGTGCCAAGTACCACTCGCAATACTCCACTCTTCGGTCCGGATCATCTTCATTAATAGCATGGACTAATCTTGGAATGTAACTTTTCCATTGACAGCGCTTCAAAATGCGTTGGACAGACGATTCTGAAATTCCTACCTCACGACTCGCTTGCCGCACAGATTTTCTTGGACTTTGGTGATACGTTTCCAGTACTCTTTCTTGCTTTGTGGGGCTTGTCGATGTCCGTGGTCTTCCGGAACGCTTCTTGTGGACATTCTGAACAGTTCCATCGGCTTCAAACTTATCTCTAATTCGAGTGATGGTAAGTCGCGTTGGTGGATCTGTTTGAAACTCCCTCCTAAACTGTCTTTGCACTTCAACTGCGTTTTCACACTTCCAGTAGCATTTTAGAATGAATTTCCTTTGTTCAAAGCTTAGTCTGACTGCCATTATTAATTCTAATGGGTTTAACTTGGAAAGAAAGAAACATCAATTGAGCTATCAACTGTTAAAGTGTGTATACATTTTTTTGGGACGCCCTGTGTATATATATATATATATGTGTGTGTGTGTGTGTGTATATATATATTATATATATATATATGTGTGTGTGTGTGTGTGTATATACATTAAAGGATTGTGGGAGGAGCATACAAATTTGTAAGGAAAAACTACCGATTTTTAGTACAAGATCAAATGAATTGTTTCCAACCAATGTTATAGATAAAAAAAAATATATATATACAAATTTATACTGGAAATCTGCCCGAGTTTTAGCACTCTGCCCTTCTTTCTTAAGTTAGATATATATAAAAATAAATTGAAAAATAAAAGTTATTAGAATAGCATACAAGTTTACCAAAGATTTAGCGTTCTACCCTTCTTATCTAAATCTGTTCTGAAGGAATTCAAAACAAAAGGATCGAGTTGAAAAAGACCTTTGCTTATGTTGAAGTTATTTGTAAGTTGGATAATGGCAGACTCAAGAATATTTCTATTAACAATGTTGCTGGAGTGAAATAAAACTGAAGCATTATTCCCATCAATACAGTGGGATAACTCTGACAAATGGACAAAAATGGCACTGGATGATGTCCTGTTGTAACGGAATATTCATGCTGTTTTATACGTGTGTGGAAATCCTTTCCCGTCTGACCTATGTAAAAGGAATCGCATTGTTTACAACCAATTTTATAGATAATGCCTGAATTATTGGTAGGGCTATATTTTACTATATTTTTCACAATATTTTTATATGGAGATACTACATTAATATCAAAAAGTTTAAGTACATTAGCAATGCCTAAAAAGCCCGGGAATAATGGAAGTACTAAAATATTTTTTGACAAAGTATGAGTGTTATTATTGACACGATAGAAAGTTCGTTTTGCCTTGTTGAGACAAGATTCCATGTACGCCGATGGATAACACAGATCACTTCCAATACCCTTGATTTTTTCCAATTCGGCATCGATGTATTCCGGACTGGCGATCCTAAGGGCGCGGAGAAACATTGAAGAAAAATGGCCTTCTTAGTAGGGGTGTCATGTCCCGAGTAAAAGTGTAGGTAGGACAAATTGTTTGTTGTTTTCCGATAGATACTAAACTTAAAACCTGGGCTTTCCCTATGTACACGCCCATCCAAAAACGGGATTGAGTTGTCTTGTTCCACTTCTAAAGTAAACTTAATGTAGGGGACTTGATCATTTAACTGAAGGAGGAAGTTATCCAGGTCACGATTCATGGGCCAGATACACAAAATATCGTCGACGTACTGCAACCAAGGGGTGCCAACCCCCAGGATTCTCGGAATGTAAGTAATTTCGAAAAACTCCATATAAATATTGGAGAGGAGGGGGCGACAACGGGTTGCCCATGGCGATCCCAAAAACTGTTGATAATGCTCGCTATTGAAAGTGAATTTACAGTCTTTGATGCAAAGCTTAATAAGTTCCCAAACAATGTGTGAAGGTAGTGGCAGTTCATACTTTTGTAATTCTCGGGAGAGAAAGTCAAGCATATCGTCAATCGGCACTTTTGTAAACAATGAACAAACGTCAGAACTGATCAATCTATCGTTGGTTTCAGTACGTGCATTATTCAATTTTTCAGTAAGATCCATGGAATTTTTTACATGTGAATCAGAGATAGTTCCGAGAATGGGGGACAAGACTTTGACAAGCCATTTGGAGAGTTTATAAGTAATAGAGCCCACCGAGCTAATAATAGGGCACAAAGGGTTGCCAAGTTTGTGGGTTTTAATAAGACCGTAAAGGTAGGGCAGAGAAGGTGAAGTGGACATGAAAAGCGGAATTTAGTCCTTATGATCTTTGAGAATGCGTTTAGTATCTTTCGGAAACAAACAATTTGTCCTTCGTACACTTTTACTCGGGACAGGACACCCCCACTAAGAAGGCCATTTTTTCTTCAATGTTTCTCCGCGCCCTTAGGATCGCCAGTCCGGAATACATCGATGACGAATTGGAAAAATTCAACGGTATTGGAAGTGATCTGTGTTATCCATCTGCGTTCATGGAATCTTGTCTCAACAAAGCAAAACGAACTCTCTATCGTGTCAATAATAACACTCGTACTTTGTCAAAGAATATTTTAGTACTTCCATTTTTCCCGGGCTTTTTAGGCATTGCTAATGTACTTAAACTTTTGGATATTAATGTAGTATTTTCATATAACAATATTGTGAAAAATATCAGTCAAAAATAGCCCTACCAATAATTCAGGCATTATCTATAAAATTGGTTGTAAACAATGTGATTCCTTTTACATAGGTCAGACGGGAAAGGATTTCCACACTTATAAAACAGCATGAATATTCCGTTAGAACAGGACAGTCGTCCAGTGCCCTTTTAGTCCATTTGTCAGAGTTATCCCACTGTATTGATTGGAATAATGCTTCAGTTTTATTTCACTCTAGCAACATTGTTAATAGAAATATTCTTGAGTCTGCCATTATCCAACTTACAAATAACTTCAACATAAGCAAAGGTCTTTTTCAACTCGATCCTGTTGTTTTGAATTCCTTCAGAACAGATTTACTGTAGATAAGAAGGGTAGAACGCTAAATCTTTGGTAAACTTGGATGCTATTCTAATAACTTTTATTTTTCAATTTATTTTTATATATATTGAACTTAAACAAGAAGGGCAGAGTGCTAAAACCAGGGCAGATTTCCAGTATAAATTTGTATTATTTTTTTAATTATCTATAATATTGGTTGGAAACAATTCATTTGATTTTGTGCTAAAAATCGGTAGTTTTTCCTTACAAATTTGTATGCTCCTCCCACAATCCTTTAATGTTTAATTTTTATTTTTATCTCCCTTATTGTGTGTAAAAAATAAATATATATATATATACACACACACACACAGGGTGTTTCAGGAGGAAAGGTCAATACTTCGGGAGGTAATGGTATCGGTCATTGTGAGAAAAAAGTTCACATGAACATGTGTCTAATTCTGAACGGTTACGGAGATAGAGCTGTTTCAATCTGATGCGCGCGCATCAGATGTAAGCTGTAATGTAAGCATGTAACATAAGCCAATCGACAGCTGACTGTTGAGTGGCAGTGTTAAGAATGCCACACACCTTCACTCTTGCCGAATATGCAGATATGGTGTATGTCTAAGGTTTTTGGGACGGAAGTGCAACAGCTGCTGTTGCAGAATACCGTCGACGGTTTCCGAACTGCAGAATTCCGGATCGAAGAGTGTTTACCAGGGTTTTCAACACATTGCGTGAGATTGGTACACTTCCCAGCGCTCATGTTTCATCTGAACGTGAAGGTCAACAAAATGTGGATGAAGTGGAAAACATTCTTCATTTGGTAGAGCGTAGTCCTACTACTAGCTCACGAAGAATTTCTACACGTCTCGGTGTACCACACACAAGAGTGTAGCGAACATTACGTGAGGAAGGCTTGCATCCATATCATGTACAGCGTGTACAACACCTTCAACCAGGAGACGCTGCCATGCGACTGGAATTTTGTCATTGAGTAAATGCTAATCGCCGATTGCTTCGATTAATACTGTTCACCGATGAAGCTACTTTCACCCGTGCGTATCAACAACACTTGTAACGTAACTCTTATCGGTGGTCAGACGAAAATCCAAATGCCATTGTGGAAACAAATTTTCAACATCGCTTCTCTGCCAATGTGAGGTGCGATATCATCGATGATCAGCTGATTGGCCCTTTTACTTTAGAGAATCGTCTTACAGGACAAGGTTACCTTGAATTTCTGCAAAATGAATTGCGAGGACTATTGGAGGGTGTTCCTTTGGCTACACGCCCTGGTATGTACTTTCAGCATGACGGAGCTCCTTCACATTCTACCCGTCTGGTGATGCAATACCTAAATCAAACTTTCCCGGGTCGATGGATTGGCCGTGGTGGTCCCATTCAATGGCCACTAAGGTCTCCAGACCTCTCTCCATTAGAGTATTGTTTCTGGGGGTGGATGAAAAGTCAAATTTACAAAAGAAAGGTGGATACACGAGATGAATTGCTCGCGTGCATTTTGGATGCTGCTGCCCGCATAAAGGAACGTCAAGATCAACTCAGACGAACAACAGGCGATCTTCGCACACGAGTTGCAAAGTGTATTGAGGTTGACTGTTGGATTTTCGAAAACGTATTGTAAACTGTAACAAATTTGTCATTTCTGTATCTGATACCATTCAAAATGCCAATGTTTAAACATTAAATGTTAGAAACAGTAATTGGTTTCTCTTTCTTGATTACTATTAATGCTTTTGTATTTGTACATTCAAACAGCTCTATCTCCGTAACCATTCAGAATTAGACACATGTTCATATGAACTTTTTTTTTCACAATGACCGATACTATCACCTCCCGAAGTATTGACATTTCCTCCTGAGACACCCTGTATGTATATATTATATTATATAATATATATATATATATATAAATATATATATATATATATATATATATATATATATATATATATACAGGGTTATTACAAAAGAAATAAACAGTTTCAAATATTTATTAAACCAAAACTATTTATGATATTGACATTTACTATGCACAGTTTTATAGAGAAAGTCTTGGAATATTTTACAGCAACTTACAGATGTTCGATGTGTGCACCCCTAGTCACACGGCATATATCAGCGCGGTAGTCGAATTCTTGCCAAACACGCGTTAGCATATCTTCATTAACACTAGCAACAGCTCTTGTGATACGTTGTTTCAGATCATCTAAATTAACAAGAAGGGGAGGGACGAACACCTTGTCTTTGACATATCCCCATAAGAAAAAGTCGCAAGCTGTTAGATCTGGACTTCGTGGTGGCCAACGTATGAGTGACATGTTGTCGGCTGTTGCGCGGCCAATCCAGCGCTTTGGAAGATTTGCATCGAGGTAATGTCGAACTTGCCGGTGCCAGTGGGGCGGGGCTCCATCCTGTTGAAAAATGAAGTTGTCACTGTCTTCGTGCAGTTGAGGCATCAGCCAATTCATTAGCATGTCGAGATGTCGCACATGCTCCACTGTTGCTCTACGATTTTCAGTACCCCATATGCGAACGTTCTGTTTGTTTACCTTCCCACTGATGTGGAAAGTCGACTCGTCGCTGAAAATTAGACGCTCCATAAACCCATCTTCATCTTCACATCGCTCCTGCATTTCTGTACAGAAATCACGGCGTGTGTTTTTGTCCTGGTCACTTAGACTTTGCAATATCTGCAGCTTGTAAGGAATCATTTTCAAAAGTTTCCGCAAAACTTTCCAAACAGTCTGTTGCTTACGTACGACGTGGCTAAAACTTCAAGAGTTTCTCTACAAAACTGTGCATAGTAAATGTCAATATCATAAATAGTTTTGGTTTAATAAATATTTGAAACTGTCTATTTATTTTGTAATAACCCCGTATATATATACAGTACTGGCCAAATTATTAGGAATTTTTTAAAAATTTCATTTTTTGGTATAAAATGTTAAATTAAACCAATTTTAAACGTTGAAAAGTTATTTATTTCTACACAAGAATACATGGTCATTATTTAGCAATAGTTTAGTACTTAGTTTGACCCCCCTTAGCTGCCTTAAGGGCTGCGACACGCTTCGGCATGCCATGAATCAATTTTTTGCATAATTCCTTAATACGTGTAGAGTGAAACCAGACTTGAATAAGTCGCTCTATGAGTTGGTGTTTTGTTGTTATCGGCGTTTCATGGATTACGTCCTTTAAAATACACCATAAACTTTCGATTGGGTTCATGTCTGGAGAATTTCCAGCCCATGGGAGCAACCGAACACTATTTTCATGACACCATTTTTTAACCGACTTTGCCGTGTGGCATGGAGCTGAGTCTTGTTGAAAAATCCAACGTCTATTACCATACCATTCCCTTATTTGAGGCAGTAGACGTCTTCTTAGTACTTCTATATACTTGACTTGGTTCATATTCCCCTCAACAATGCTCAAACGACTAGTTCCATGCACAGAAATTGCTCCCCAAACCATGATCTTTTGTGGAAATTTCACCGTTTTCATCAGACACTCAGGCAAAAATTCTTCTCCAGGCCTCCTTCTTACACTTTGAACACGATCGTCAAGCACGGCAATCGTTGACTCATCGGAGAACACCACCTGCAATCAAAGAAAGCCCTGTGAAAGAGTCAGTGCATAGCGTATGAAGTACAGCTAAAACGAAGTACAGTATGACTTGCTGCTTTACAGATATTTTTACTGCAGTTTTATCACGTACTGTAAATACACTTCTATGCATACTGTATTTACTGTATTAACATTCTATTTAATGTTAAATATTATTCTTACCTGTTCCCAATCCTCACTAGTCCAGTTAATGTGTTCCTTTGCCCATGCAAAACGTGCCTTCTTCATAGCCTCAGTGAGCCTGGGCTTCTTCCTTGGGCGGTAGGCTTTGAAGCCGGCAGTTAGAAGCCTCCTGTTGACTGTTCTACGACTAATATTGATGCCATCAGCCGCTAGACTACTGGAAATGTTTTTGCAAGTAGCTCTTCTATTTCTAAGACAAAATTGCAATCTGTCTATCAGTTCTTGGAGTCGTTACCCTTTTTCTGCCGCATCTTCCAACCCTTTTGGGGCCTACATTTTCTCCAAATACCATTTTTTTCTTAATACGAAGTACTGACTGTGGTGAAACATGGAGTTTGGCAGCGATTTCCTTTGTTTAAATGTAGAAGAAGTTAATAAAACCTGTATTTGCCCAATTTTCCGTGGACTCAAGTCATTCTTTCGCCCCATTTTCAAATTCACTTAAAAACTGTAACAAATAATTGCCGAAATTGGGTAAATACACTATTTAAATTAAACGGTAGTTACAATGACACGTAAAAGAAAGAG
>JAJOZX010006928.1:5000-10000 GCA_023014485.1 Bathynomus jamesi | reverse complement strand
ACGCATACAGCAAAAAATTGAAAAATAAAATTGTAAGGGAAACAACAGACAAAAACAAATTTTTACCAAAGATTTAACAACCTGCCCTTTTTGTTTAAATCCATTCTGAAGGAATTCAGAGCAACGGATCAGTTGAAACAGACCTTTACTCATGTTAAGGTTATTTGTAAGTTGAATTATAGCCGACTCAAGAATATTTCTATTAACAATGTTGCTAGAGTGAAACAAAACTGAAACATTATTCAATCAATACAATGGGATAACTCTGACAAATGGACAAAAAGGGCACTGGACAACTGTCCCGTTCTAACGGAATATTGATGCTGTTTTACACGCGTTTGCAAATCCTTTCCCGTCTGACCTATGTAAAAGGAATCACATTGCTTACACCCAATTTTATAGATAATGCCTAAATTATTGGTAGGGCTATTTTTTACTATGATGTTTTTCACAATATTGTTATATGAAAAAACTACACTGATATCCAAAAGTTTAAGTACATTAGCAATGCCTAAGAAGCCCGGGAAAAATGGAAGTACTAAAATATTCTTTGACAAGGTGCGAGTGTTATTATTCACACGATAGAAGGTTCGTTTAGCCTTATTAAGACAAGATTCCATGAACGCAGATGGGTAACACAACTCACTTCCAATACCGTTGATATTTTCCAATTCGGCATCGATGTATTCCGGACTGGCGATCCTAAGAGCGCGGAGAAACATTGAGGAAAATATGGCCTTTTTAATAGGGGTGTCATGTCCAGAGTAAAAGTGTACGTAGGACAAATTGTTTGTTTTTTTCCGATAGATACTAAACTTAAAACCCGGGCTATCCCTATGAACACGCACATCCAAAAACGGGATTGAGTTGTCTTGTTCCACTTCTAAAGTAAATTTAATGGAGGGGACTTGGTCATTTAACTGAAGGAGGAAGTCATCCAGGTCACGATTCATGGGCCAGATACACAAAATATCGTCGACGTACCGCAACCAAGGGATGCCAACCCCCAGGATTCTCGGAATGTAAGTAATTTCAAAAAACTCCATATAAATATTGGAGAGAAGGGGCGACAAAGGGTTGCCCATGGCCATCCCAAAAACTTGTTGATAATTCCGCAATAGCCTTTCACAATTAAAAAAAGATAGTGAGCTCCATATTACTAAAGCAGACAAGGCTAACACCTTAGTCATTTTGGACAAAGTGGATTACATTGGAAAGATGAATGAGCTGCTTCAGGACCCCGCCACATACGTGAAACTTAGGAAGAACCCACAGGATGATGTCATCAAATCATTCAATAGTGGCTTGAAACGCATTCTCAAAGATCATAAGGATTTAATTCCCCTTTTTTTGTCCACTTCACCTGCTCTGCCTTATCTTTATGGTCTTATTAAAACCCACAAACCGGGTAACCCTATGCGCCCTATTATTAGCTCGGTGGGCTCTATTACCTATAAACTCTCCAAATGGCTTGTTAATGTTTTGTCCCCCATTCTTGGAACTGTCTCTGATTCACACGTAAAAAATTCCATGGATCTCACTGAAAAATTGAATAATGTTCGCATTAATACCAACGATAGATTGATCAGTTTCGACGTTTGTTCATTGTTCACAAAAGTGCCATTGATGATATGCTTGACTTTCTCGCCAGAGAATTACATAATTATGATTACCATTACCTGCACACACTGTTTTGGAGCTTATTAAGCTTTGTATCAAGGATTGTAAATTCACTTTCAATGGCGAGCATTATCAACAAGTTTTTGGGATGGCCATGGGCAACCCTTTGTCGCCCCTTCTCTCCAATATTTATATGGAGTTTTTTGAAATTACTTACATTCCGAGAATCCTGGGGGTTGGCATCCCTTGGTTGCGGTACGTCGACGATATTTTGTGTATCTGGCCCATGAATCGTGACCTGGATGACTTCCTCCTTCAGTTAAATGACCAAGTCCCCTCCATTAAATTTACTTTAGAAGTGGAACAAGACAACTCAATCCCGTTTTTGGATGTGCGTGTTCATAGGGATAGCCCGTTTTAAGTTTAGTATCTATCGGAAAAAAACAAACAATTTGTCCTACGTACACTTTTACTCTGGACATGACACCCCTATTAAAAAGGCCATATTTTCCTCAATGTTTCTCCGCGCTCTTAGGATCGCCAGTCCGGAATACATCGATGCCGAATTGGAAAATATCAACGTATTGGAAGTGAGTTGTGTTACCCATCTGCGTTCATGGAATCTTGTCTTAATAAGGCTAAACGAACCTTCTATCGTGTGAATAATAACACTCGCACCTTGTCAAAGAATATTTTAGTACTTCCATTTTTCCCGGGCTTATTAGGCATTGCTAATGTACTTAAACTTTTGGATATCAGTGTAGTTTTTTCATATAACAATATTGTGAAAAACATCATAGTAAAAAATAGCCCTACCAATAATTTAGGCATTTCTATAAAATTGGGTGTAAGCAATGTGATTCCTTTTACATAGGTCAGACGGGAAAGGATTTGCAAACGCGTGTAAAACAGCATCAATATTCCGTTAGAACGGGACAGTTGTCCAGTGCCCTTTTTGTCCATTTGTCAGAGTTATCCCATTGTATTGATTGGAATAATGTTCAGTTTTGTTTCACTCTAGCAACATTGTTAATAGAAATATTCTTGAGTCGGCTATAATTCAACTTACAAATAACCTTAACATGAGTAAAGGTCTGTTTCAACTCGATCCCGTTGCTCTGAATTCCTTCAGAATGGATTTAAACAAAAAGGGCAGGTTGTTAAATCTTTGGTAAAAATTTGTTTTTGTCTGTTTTTCCTTACAATTTTATTTTTCAATTTTTTGCTGTATGCGTGTATGTGTATGTATGTATGTGTATGTGAGTATGTGTGTGGTCATTGCAGTTAAATGTGTGTGTATGTATATGTGTGTATATGTGGTATGTATGTGTGTATATGTATGTATGTATGTATGTATGCAGTTATATATATATATATATATATATATATATATATATATATATATATATGTATATGTGTATGTACCTTACCTTACCTTACAACCTCACAAAGGTTCTGCGGATGATTTCTCATTTCGCGAAGGTCAAGCTTGTATATATATATATATATATATATGTGTGTGTGTGTGTGTGTGTGTATATATGTGTGTATATGTATATATATATTGGTTATGCGGGTACATGTGTACGTGTATTATTTGTAATTTTTTCAATTTATATTTATTTTTATTTCTTTATTCTTTTGCGACCTACCGTTTTTCAGACAATAATTATAAAAACAAATTTGGTAATTTTTTTCCCTTATGCATATATATATATATATATATATTCTGTATATTGCGTTTATATTTCGTATATATACCGTATATATGTTGTATATATATTTTATTGTTCTTTATATATCATCTAGGCATCATTTTGTTTTCCAATTTATATTTACTTGTACTTTTTTATTCGTTTGTGACTATAATATGCATATGTGGTAATTTTCCCTTATAAATTGGTGTGCCTCTCTTAAAATTTATCTTTCAATTTATTATTATTATTTTTTATTTTTTTAATGTGACATATATATCAATTTGGCAGCATCTATTAAATCGATTGTAAAACTTCCCTCTTGAGCTTGAATTGGTAGACTCCACTTACAATATTTATATTTATTTTTATTTCTTTATTCTTTTGTGACCTGTTCCATAAAAAAGCCATTGAATTTATATTGAAGGTCGGCCAAAGTGCTAAAGTGTCTTTATATATATATATATATATATATATATATATATATATATGTATATATATATATATATATATGTATGTATGTATATTTGGGGTTTTTTTTATTTGCCTGTTTATTTCTTTATGATTATTTAGGCTGTGACATATATATCACTAAGGCACTATTTTGTAATTAATTTTTTCTCAATTTATATTTATATTTATTTTTATTTCTTTATTTTTCTGTGACCATATAAATGTTGGCTCCTCCCACAATTTTTTTCTATGCTTACTATATATGTATATATGTTATATATATATATATATATATATATGTATATATGTGAATATGTATGTATGTATGTTTATTTTGTAACCTATATATTGCCTTGATCTGTCCTTTCACTCCAGTGTTCCTGAGGATGTCATTAGACGAAAGCGCTTGAGCACCCCTTTGTGTTTCTTTTTTCCTTCGTGGTTTTATCATCATAATACAGTGCCCGCGAAAGTATCCGATCACTCAAGAAAATACAATATTTTCCCTTGATATTCAGAGACACGTATTCACTTTCTATTTGTTCTAGCGACATCTGGTAACTTTGAGGTTGCTCGCTGATATGAGAGCTATCCAACGCATTCTCAAATTAGTGTTCTGGTAGCTTCGTTGCGGGTGGCTGTGTCTCAAATTTGTCAGATTTCACTGTTTGTGTAATTTCTTGATATTTTTTTTTTTTTACAGAAAGTGGTGTAATAAAATTTATATATATGTGTGCTAAAAAACAACTTAAGAGTGATTGTCGATGGTGCTATTGTTGCTTTGCATGCATGTGGGAAATCACAGAGACAGATAGCTAAGGAATTAAACATATCCCAAAGTACCGTTAATTTATGGGTTTCACGGGCTAAGAACAATGGTGGCCTAACCACGCCAGTCCCTAAAAAACGATCTGGCAGACCGAGAAAAACAATTCGCGAACAGACAAACTTATGAACGTTTAGTATTGAAAAACCCAACAATAACTGCGAAAGAAATAAAATTTAATATGAATAATTTGTTATCTGGTGTTTCTGAACGAACTATCCAGAGCGGCTCCAAAAAGAACTCGGATTACCATCTCGCCATGCTGCTAAGAAACCGTTCATTAATGAAAAAATGCGTAAAAACGTGTCGCATTTTGTAAAAAATACATTCATTGGACTGTTGATGACTGGAAGAAGGTTTTTATTTAGCGATGAGTCGACATTTTTGACATTCAGAAGTTGTCCAAA
>JAJOZX010006927.1:170000-241013 GCA_023014485.1 Bathynomus jamesi | reverse complement strand
GGATTCATAAGGATGTCCTCATTCCTTGCCTCATGCTTAACTTCATTACAAGGACTTCTGGACACACACCAACTTCTCTCCCTTTGAATACCAGCTTCAGTGACCCATGAGCTACCACCATGTAAACATTCACACAGGCCCCATTTTGGCCTGGTGTCATTCACGTAACTTTATAAAGACTAATCATTTACCTTGCACATTATTACTTCAAGTGTATACATTATTGTAATTGTAAACATTTTCTATCTCAATCATAAATCTTTATTTTGTGTAATAAAGGAAGAAAACTCATTCTATCAACCTAATTAATGATGGTGACACTTTTTTCCTCTTTTTCTGAATGAATGTTAACCCACGAATGATAGGTGTTGCTCCTTACTTAACCCTTTATTCTCTTCTCTTAACCCCCTACTCTTTCCTTTCTCTCGGGCTAGCCTTAGAGTGGATCTTAGGGTCTTTGTTAGCCTTAGCTTCTGTAGATCTGTAAAATAACATTCTTTGATCTGAAAAGATCTGCGGACCTTGGCCCAAGCATTTAACTATCATTAACTATAAATAACAATCACTTATAACTGTAATCATTCCTTATAGTACCAATTTATGCATCAACTGGCCATTAAATACATAAATTCATAATTTGTTGTCATTTGATAGAAAAACACACACGCATACAAAAGTACTATATGTATGATGTACCTTCCCCTCAGTGACAAATCAAAAACTGAATACTGTACTGGAAGCATTTGGCATCTTTAGGCCTACCTCTGTGGTGCTACACTATGGATGAGACTCAGAGTTGCCAAATGGCAGTTAACTTGTTAGGAAAATTCTGTGCCAATATAAATATACAGAAGGTAATAGTGTTATATGTAGGAAATAGTACTGAAACTTGAAAGGATAATCAAGTAAAGAAAATAAAAAGGGGAAATTGGTGTAAAGTATAAAAACAGCAATTCATCAGTAGGATCAGCTATTACCTATATATGTTAAAAAAAAAAGTTATTTCCTAACCATTTTCAGTTTTTACTTGATGTTTCCACTTCCAAAAACCTATATCTAAACACAAAATCTTATCTAATTTTATATAAGCAGCAATCTCTTCTTTAGAGTGTGGGGCCCATTAAAGCACAGGTCCCAGGGCATGTGCCCTTAACATGCCCCCTGAATTTACTTTGAAATGTGGTGATGTATACCTTGAGGAAATAGCGTGCGTGCCCTCATTTGAATACCACTTCTCTAGTGTATTCTATAAAGATGGTATACCTTGTGCAGTCCAAGTTAAGGAACACCTTGGAACTGAAAAAGCTGCAAAATTACTATTCCTTTTCAAAACTTTCAATCGGCATTAGGGTTCAAGATCTATATTGTACTTTTCATTTGTAATTTAGAAATACTGTGTATATTTTTTATAAAAGTTTTAACTCCATAATTCTTTGCTTTGGGTCAGCAAATTAAATTATGACCAGATGACCTTAAATGTATTCTAGAAATGAAATATTTGTTTTATATCATATCAGTGGAATAAAAATTGAAATTAATTATTGATGCTTTATAGAAATAATAAATATGTTCTACAAATGTTTATTCACTTTAGGCCAGTGGCTATTATGATTTTAATTGTTTAAAAAAAAAGGGGGGGTAACATATCTTAATTTGTCACTAGTAAATTCTGTAACCTTGTTTTATTGAAAAATAAACAGCACAGTTCATTACCATTCTTTGTATTACCCTTACTGTAGTGATTAATTGGTAGTTTTTGCATTTTTATTCATATATAGTACTGATTTAAACTATTTTTTTTTAAATCATTTAATTTAAATCAACCAACCCTAGGTCTAACATGTTATATATATTCTTGATTAAGGTTTAGAAGAGGAATGGTAATCTTTCTTTTTCTCAAATATCTTTTTACTTTGGATAATGGAGTGACAGAACTAAAGTTGGTAGCAACATTTGCTGCTCTGTTGTCATTCCACCTTACAATCAACACTTCATTATTCTTGTCAAACCAAAAATCATGAAAACCTCTCCTTTTCCATTACCTTAGTCAATGAGAGGGCAATGCTTTGTTCTGTTGGCTTGAATTGAGTTGCTTTTAGTTTATCTTTTAGCAAAGAAAGAATGCTTATACTAATGAAAAAATTATCAAAGTAAAGCTGATTTTCAGTATCAGGTGGAGGGATTGTAAGAGTTATCACCTTTGTGCCCAGTGGACCTTCATTTTGTCTTACTCATATAAGGGAAAAAATTGAATAAATACCCATTTGAACTATATACGGTACATGCACCAAATTTTATAACCAAATTTGGTTTGTACCTTGCATGTACATTTTTGAAGGGTGTTTTCTGTAATGCCTAACCATCATTTCATCAATAGACAAATAAGGATGGAATATTGCAAACTTCAAAAAGTTTTCCTTTAAAGCATTGAAGTAGGGTGTAAGCTTAAACATTTTACCACTTTTATCAATATTAGAACTATCATTTAGATGGAGAAATTTTTTTGATTTCCTTGAATCAGTTCCTATGCATCGATTTGTAAACTAAAGGAACACCCACATTGGGAGCCTATTCCCAATATATATCCTCTTGGGGTAGCCTATGGTATCCACTAAATAACAAAATAGCAGTGAGTGATTTTATTTCATGATTTAGAGCAGCGGTTCCCAAACTTTTACCACCAAGGACCCCTAAATATTAATGTAGTTAATACAGTTCATATAGTTAGTTATTATTTTTCCAAAAGCTTAGAGCGCCCTGGAAGCTTCCTAAAGACCTCTGGGGGTCTGTACAGACCACTTTGGGAATCCCTGATTTAGAGTAAAATTGGTAGAGTTCTTCTGACTAGCATACAGCACACTTTGTTCAATGTTAAGATCTACAGGGTGTCCCATAAGTCTGGCATAGGAGAAATTCATTTTTTCTATTTCTACAAACCATAATTCATATTCTCTTTCTACAGGCCATAATATCTGTGAGCAAGGAAGAATGAATCCAGATAATTCTACTCATAGGAAATTGGAGTCAGAGGCTGCTGCTGAATTTAATGGACTGCATCCAGACCGCGAGCCAATAACAGTTGTGTTAGCAGACTTGTTGCAAAGTCTCTCTGACTCCAATTTCCTATGAGTAGAATTATCTGGATTCATTCTTCCTTGCTCAGACATTATGGCCTGTAGAAAGAGAAATATGAATTATGGTTTGTAGAAATAGAAAAATATGAATTTCTCCTATGATGCCAGACTTATGGGACACCCTGTAGAACACTCGGATATAAATTGCTCAAAAACTTCTACTTCACTCCTTCCTTTCGAAGCACCAATTTGGGGAATTTATTTGTAGGAATAGTTTGTGTTTGAGTAACTAGGACTGCATCTTATCCATTTAGGAGGTTCTGTTTTTGGGGATGGTGTGGGCATACAGTACCTACTCTTCTCAAAACAATTTGACTTGCCTTATATATTGATAGGAACTCTGCAACCAAGTCCTATATTAGAGATTCACTTCTTTTTTACCTTTATGGATGGACTGAAAAACTTGACTGGAGCTCCAATGTTTGTCATCTTGTAGTTTCTTGCATTTACCAGTAGGCTGACTTTTCTGAGATAGAAATTAGGTACATTCTGTACCTGAATCATTTGAGTTGTTGGGATGAACAGAAACTTCAAAAGTGCCAGCAATATCATGAGTTTGTCATCCAAATCATTTTCTTTGATGGCTTCTTTGTTGGTCATTGGTTCAGGAGGAATAATACAATGGCACAAATGTTTTTTGAATTCATATACATAAGCAGTTATTTTAGCTAAAAGGTATTTGTGGTGTCATAACTGCCTGAAAAAAAAAAATGTGCACACGCATGGTGTTTCAGGAGGAAAGGTCAATATTTCAGGTGATGATAGTATCGGTCATTGTGAGAAAAAAGTTCATATGAACATGTCTAATTCTGAATGGTTATGGAGATAGAGCTGTTTGAATCTGATGCGCACACAGCTCTTCCTCCCCCTTCCCTCCCCTATAACTTTGAAGCATGTAACATAAGCCAATTGACAGCTGACTGTTGTGAGTGACATTGTTTGGTGTTTGACGCAGTGTTAAGAATGCCACACACCTTCACACATGCTGAATATGCAGATATGGTGTATGTCTATGGTTTTTGCAATGGAAGTGCAACAGCTGCTGTTGCAGAATACCATCCACAGTTTCCAAACTGCAGAATTCTGGATTGAAGTGTTTACCAGGGTTTTCAACACATTGCATGAGATTGGTACACTTCCCAGTGCTTGTTTCATCTGAACGTGAGGTCAACAAGATGTGGATGGAGTGGAAAACATTCTTCAGTTGGTAGAGCATAGTCCTACTACTAGCTCATGAAGAATTTCTACATGTCTCGGTGTACCACACAGAGTATGGTGAACATTACGTGAGGAAGGCTTGCATCCATATCATGTACAGCCTGTACAACACCTTCAACCAGGAGATGCTGCCATGTGACTGGAATTTTGTCATTGGGTAAATGCTAATCACTGATTGCTTTGATTAATACTGTTCACCAATGGAGCTACTTTCACCCGTGATAGTATCAACAACACTTGTAACTCATTGGTGGTCAGACAAAAATCCAAATGCCCTTGTGGAAACAAATTTTCAACATCACTTCTCTGCCAATGTGTGGTGTAGTATCATCGATGATCAGCTGATTGGCCCTGTTACTTTAGAGAATTGTTGTACAGGACAGTTACCTAGAATTTCTGCAAAATGAATTGCCAGGACTATTGGAGGATGTTCCTTTGGCTACACGCTCTGATATGTACTTTCAGTATGATGGAGCTCCTCCACATTCTACCCATCTGGTGATGCAATACATAAATCAAACTTTCCCTGGTCGATGGATTGGCCATGGTGGTCCCATTCAATGGCCACCAAGGTCTCCAGACCTCTCTCCATTAGATTGTTTGTGGGGGTGGATGAAAATTCAAGTTTACAAAGAAAATGTGGATACATGAGATGAATTGGTTGTGCACATTTTGGATGCTGCTTAGTGATAAGAGTTGTTTTTTTTCTTTTTTTTTTTGTTTAAAACAGTCGTTTTTTTTTTATTGTTTTAAACTTATTCCATATTTTTTTCCTTTAATCTAATAAGTATATTAGTATTACCTATAATTTACTATACTACCATGCTTATACGGTTATACCTAGTATATAGTCCTCTCTTAGAAAAACTGAATCACGCAAAAAGTATATAATAGAAAGGAAAAAACAAACCCTCATTTTTTATGTGTATATATTTTTTAACTAGAACATAAAACATTCTTCCTCGTTTAAAATAATATACATAATTGTGATTGGCAAGAGTACCAGTATATATATTCCAGATAGAAAAAAAAATATTCACTTTTTTTTTTGAACCTTTTTGTTAACCTAATGTTGTTCAACCTTCATTTCCATGGAAGAATCATCACTAGATTGGGTAGAGCATATATGCTAGTTTCAATATCACAGGTACTGGTATAATATACATAATAAAATACATAATACTGGTATAAAACATATATATAATTGTGATTGGCAAGAATACCAGTGTATATATATATTCCAAATAAAAAAAATTAAAATATTCATTCTTTAACCTTGTGTTAATCTAATGCTATTCTATTTCCATTGAAGAATCATTATCACTAGATTGATTAGAGCATATAGTTTCAATGTCACAGGTACTGGTACTTATTGCAGATTTGGATGTTGATAAAGCCAATGTAGCACCATGTTTTACTTCACTTTCTTGAATTTTGCATTTTGGGATATAAATATTAGCTTTGCTACTCTGTGCTTAATTGGTTTCTTTTGGCTGTATGGATATTACTGTGTGTGCTAAATGATCTCTGGGTCATTCTCTGTCAGATCAACCAGTGCCTAACACCCTCATCTCTCAGATTTTGCTGAAATTTGGTTTATAGGGAGTTTGTGGGCCCTGAATCCATTTCTGAAATTATAAGGTCAATCCGACCAACGGTTCAAGAGATATGACCTCTGGAAATTTGAGGTCACTTGCGAGGTCACTAACATTTGGCGACCCATAACTTGGGTAATAATGGTCACAATTATATAAAAGTATATATATTTAGAATCAGAAAACGACAAGGAATCCAAATAGCAAGTTTTAGAACTCTAGGTTGAAATAAAAAAGTTACTGTAACCAAAATTTGAGGTCACGATTTGACCTCTGGGTATCAAATGAGAATTTTTTTTTAAATGTAAAAATGAAGGCATAGGCATTGGCTACTAGAATCAGCAAAAAAAAAGTTGTTTTAGTATTTTTCATGTAACTAACATATAAGTGAACCCATATTCATAAGTTGTGCGTCAATTCTACCTATTTTTTCACACTTAAGCTCATAATTTGACCTATAGAAATTCAAATTACATTTTTTATAGATATAAAAACAAAGGCAAAAAATGTAAATTGTATTTCACTGCTAATCTACACTGGCAATAATAGTTATAATAGTGAAAGGGAAGACCTACTTAGAGGATTCATGTGCTAGCCTAATACAATTTTTGCATGCTCAATGCTCTCATCAATTTCTTTTTGTGGAAAAATGTATTGAATTCTGCTGCCTCCTCTTAGGGTAGGACAACTCATTACAGTTAATATATGTCCTGGCACTGCACATGAATCCTTGTTTGATGGATAATAATAATAATGATGCACTTGATCATGATGACCCAGAGGATGTAGAAAGTTCACAGTGAAATCATCAACTCTTCACAATATTCCTCCACAATTCCATACCAAACTTGCATGTCATAAATGCAGCCAACATACTCTCCTGGTTTGACACATTTTAGTTACCAAGCATTGCAGGTTCATTAGTAAAATGACTTTTTCTTATTCTTTTCTTTTCTCCAATGCCACTTGAAATGGGATACACCATCAGTTCTTCCTTGTTTAGGGGAACAAATCTATGATATTTCTGAGTTCCAGGAATAGCCCTACTATCCTTGAATTGATGTTCCAACCGTTCTTCTGCATCTTTCAAATCGGCTGTAGTTACAAGAAAAATTTATCTTCTTGCTCAAGTTTTCTTCACAAAACTGAAACATGTGTTCTGGTGTAAGAATTTGCCTCTGTAGTTCTCTGCAAACTGGCACGAGCAGTAGCTCTTTTCACTGTTCCTCCAATCCCATCACATGCATTTTTGCCATGGGATGTAGCAAAGAAGTGCCATTCACAAGACAGACCAAATCCTCTTCATGGTAACAGACATTTGTGAAGTTGTATCTGTTCTTATATTGGCCAGCACATCCATCTGAGAAATAGTGCACCTTCTTCAATTGTGGGCAACTGAATTTAACATATGTCATAAGCTTCAATATGAATGAGTAAACCATTATAGTGTTGTGTTTTAGTGATGCAGATAAGAAACAGACACTGAAATGGCTAAGTTCCTGGTCTGCAGATGATCTATAATAGATGACAAAAGGGTGAACTGTACACTGTGAATTGTCCCAGTGAAACCCTTGGGCAGCATCCTGGACAATGAAAGAATAATTCTCAGAGAAATCACCTACTATAACTACCTCGCTCTGAGGTGGTAGTGTTTCTTTCAACTGCTTGAAGTACTGTGATTGTTGCTGAGCAACAAAGTGATGACGAACCATGCGGGATATTTTCATGCTTAGGGATGATAAGTA
This sequence comes from Bathynomus jamesi, assembly GCA_023014485.1. Classification (NCBI taxonomy): domain Eukaryota; kingdom Metazoa; phylum Arthropoda; class Malacostraca; order Isopoda; family Cirolanidae; genus Bathynomus; species Bathynomus jamesi. Next base: position 233,321 of record JAJOZX010006927.1, on the reverse strand, counting down.
TTCATGAAGTGGCTCCACCTTATCAACCATTGTACAACGGTCAACAGTCACCCATTGCTTGTAAGATATTTCATTTGGAGCTGATTTCACACTGTCAAGTAACTCAAGAAAATCCAGGACACCCTCTTCTCTTGGGCAATCATTGCAAAGTTGCATCATGCAAGTCTCTCTTTCTGTACTGCAGACACTGTAATCCATAAGATCCTTGTATGAAAGACCTCTTTCTCCCAATGCAGCCAGCTGCAATTTTGGATTTTGATGGTATGTGCAGACACAGACAGAATGAGTCCCACCACTACCGGCAAGCACACAATATGATGGCCGTAATTTTGCAAATGTGGAAAATCCTATTTTGGGATTCTTTTCATCATTTTTATATAGTTCAAACATCTCTCTTAAATTCCCGAGGACCAATCATTTTTGCACCTTCATTGCACCTTCAGCACTGATAACTTTCACGCAATCCTTTTGGCCAGGACACATACGACTAACCTCTTCTGACTCATAGAATCTTCTAACTATCTTTGTGTTCTTCAGATATCACTTTTCCTTTGCTCATTAGTGGAATCTTCGGAAGGATTCCATGTTCTGATTTAAGTGAATGGCTTCTTTTCACCATGTATGTTGTAGTTTGAAAGAAACTAGCTGTTTTTTCAATTGTGTATGGTGAGTGTGTCAATATTTGTAGTTTGTGATGGTGACATTTGCTCTCCAGGAATGACTGTTTCAATTCATTCATTAATTTGTCGATGTTTTTCAGATTTAGTTTCAGGTTTTGAAGTATCACTTACCTCCTCGGTAATTTGAACACCATAACTGAGTTCTAGCCTCTCCTTCAGGTGTTTCTGAGCAGATGATAGCTTACCACGAGCCTTGCGCTTTTTCTGGCTTAATGACAGCCCTTCTGAAAAGAACAGAAAAAAAGGTTTCACACACCTGAATATTAGTAATTAAATATTAATTATAGTACCTTAAATGCTATATAATTGGCTATATAGTAGATCAAACAGACCTTGTAGTAAAGTATAAGTTATTATATTAATTTATTACTTACTTTTTTAACTGGTGTTTGGTCCAGAAATGCTAGAACTGGTTCAACTGAAGTTGAAGGATTTTCCTTTATCAAGCAATCACTGTCATTGTCCAGATCTTGAATTGAAGAGATGTTACTCAAGCCACTGATAGTAGATGATTCATTTGAATCCTGCTCAGACTCGTTGTTTTCAGTGGTACTAAGTATAGTCGGGTTTTTCATTATCAGTGTCCAGCAGTTCACACACAACAATGAGTTTTTTCACTCTTCCAGCACATTTTTCAACAAGTACATCAGTCACTTTTCTAAGATTGATTGTTATGCGTTTCTTGTGTTTTTGAATAGGGTCCTGGCAGTATTCAAGTGCCGAACCATTGTATTTTGATCTGTAAAGATATAGGATTTACAATTAGGTAATATATATTTTTTAGAAAATATATAGCTATACACACTTAATATTTTAGGCCTTGATAGTCTCTGAGGCTCATTAAAACACCATACCCACCAGCCACCCACAGTGCTGGCTGGAACTGTACTAACCTGTAGACAAGGAATTTTGCAACTATCTGTGTTGATTCTGCACTTAGACAAGTAGCAACATGTTTCAACAGGTTTGTTTAGGCTACACGTGAGCTTAGTCTTCCCCTTTCACTATTATAACTATTATTGCCAGTGTAGATTAGCAGTGAAATACAATTTTTATTAAATTCTTGGAGCTTGAGGTCAAATTGATAGCTAAGATATAAAAATTCCTTGAAATGACAAGCAATTTATAAATATGGTGTTCACTTATAAGTTAGTTACATGAAAAGTACCAACATAAACAAACTTTTTATGATTGTTTCTATTAGTCAAGAACTCTGACTTTGTTTTTTATATCTATAAAAAATGTAATTTTAATTTCTATAGGTCAAATTATGGGCTTAAGTGTGAAAAAATAGGTAGAATTGACGCACAACTTATGAATATGGTGTTCACTTATGTTAGTTACATGAAAAATACTAACATAAACAAACTTTTTTTTGCTGATTCTAATAGCCAATGCCTATGCGTTCATTTTTTACATTTAAAAAAAAAAATTCTCATTTGATACCCCAGAGGTCAAATCGTGACCTCAAATTTTGGTTACAGTGTAACTTTTTATTTTTCAACCTAGAGTTCTAAAACTTGCATATTTGGATTCCTTGTCGTTTTCTGATTCTAAATATATATACTTTTATATAATTATGACAATTATTACCCAAGTTATGGCTCGCCAAATGTTAGTAACCTCGCGAGTGACCTCAAATTGCCCGAGGTCATATCTCTTGAACCATTGGTCGGATTGACCTTATAATTTCAGAAATGGATTCAGGGCTCACAAACTCCTATAAACCAAATTTCAGCAAAATATGAGAGATGAGGGTGTTAATTTCAATTTTTTTTGGTTGATCTGAGAGAGAATGACCCCTCTGAGGTAATGAAAGGGCGAAATAGAGGTGTATGAGTTTGTGTAGGTATATATGAGAGTATGCGTGCGTATGTATCTGGAATTCTAGATGTATGCGTGTGTATGGGGTATATAATGGATATAAATGTGTATATAAGAATTTTCTTGACCAGCTTCTCTCACTTCCAAGTCATCAGACTTCTTCATGGAGTACAGCATATTCTCGGGCAGCAAGGCAAAAGCATTGTACTTCAGGTTCTTGAAAGCAACACCCTAGATTTCTTCAGACTGCTGCTTGATCCTCTGGATCATGTTGAAGATGTACAGCTGCTGATTGTGGAACTTGCTGTCCCTTTTGATCTCAAACCAACTGACTGCATACACTTCCACAATGAACTTGATGGCCTGGTAAAGCTTATCCTGTAGTTCTGGAGGGTAAGCACCTCTGGTCCACAGACACATCAATCTAATTGCCAAAGTCAACCATCTTGCATGGTTTAATGGTCCAATTTTCCAGGCAGCAAATCTTGGGTTGACTTTGCCTCTGGAAATTCCAAGCACATACTCCAAAAGAAGCCTCTATCAGGTGCAAGCAGAAATGTCAGTTTATCCAGCTTTTCCTCCAGATTCTGCTCCTGGACTGTAGAAAGAGATTTCTTGTTTATTTCTTTTGCTTTCTTGAAGCACACTTTATCCACTAATTTCACTACATAATATTCCTCATACAGGGGCAGCCGTGGGTTCACTGCCTGCCAGATCTCAATCACATCCTTTGCTATCATTTTAGCAATATCAGTGTCTTTCAAGTCCAGGTGGATGTTTTGGAGGAAATAACTGTACTGAATAACTTGGTGGAGGGTAGGAGGCTCTGTTTTATCCAAAGGGGAAGGCTGGCCACTGAATTTTTTGGCACTATCACTTCGTTAACACTGCAGACTTCTGTTTTTTAACCATTTTTATGAAATATCTGAAAATAAACACAATTAAATGAATGCATCATAAAATAACTTAATTTAATACACATTTTATGGGTAAATATCAGAGCTGGGCACTTGCGGTTTTTTTTGCGGTACTGCGGTACTACCGTGTTGGTTGGTACCGCGGAAAGTACTGCGGGAAATTTGAATGCGGTAGCGGTACTGCTGTACTTTCAGCGATCCTTTGCGGTACTGCGTTATGCGGTACTGGTTTGGTAGTGCGGTAGTAGTACCGCAGTAACGCAAAAAAACTGCAAGTGCCCAGCTCTGGTAAATATCATTAAAAAAAAAAAATAATACACTAATAAACATCTATAATGCATTTACAATAAGTTTTAAGCATTTAGTTAAAAAAGCCAAAATTTAATTGATTATTTTGATGAAATAAGGTCTGATATTTTGTTTACATTGTGTGAATGCCACACGCATGATTTTATGTATAAAATTTGGCAATTTTACAACTTAAAAATAACATTTTCACAAATATGAGTTGGTGCAACGTTTTTTATACATGTCATCCATCCATGCCTTTCTATCTAGACTATAGTCCAAGATCACAGTTCCAAAATATATATATATATATATATATATATATATATATATATATATATATATATTATAATTATATATATATATATTAGTGTCCCAATTTTTTTTGTTCCTGAAGTTTGTCATGCACACCCACCTAATTTCTTCCAGTCGTGAAAACATGCCAGCAAGATGAATTTCATTCGTGTTCTTTAATTTTAAGGGTCCCCTCAAACCATGTGTTACTATTGCTGAATGGCTACTCTCTACCTTATACTAATTGTGGCATATTTCTTTTCAGGTTATGGATACAAGAAAGTAGGAGACTGTGTGGTTGGTGGGGGTGTTGCGAAATGAACCCCTGGAAATGCTGTGTCAACTCCCGACAGTGGGAGATGTTCTTCGACGTTTGTTGTTCTTCACTCTGAAGAAAAAAATGTCCACGGCGGAAGCTGCCAATGTGGTAGCTGATGAGGTTATGGCGGTGTGGGCTCGGGCATCTATTCCGACCTCCCACAAGCCCAAGTGCGTCGAGAGGATCAAGGCCCTCTCCACGGACTACGAGAAGGTTGCCAGAAACCGAAACTGTGGGGGAGAGAAGCAACTGGAGCGGGAAAAGGGATTCTAAGCCAACCTGAATACACTGTTTGAAACAGCTCATGCCAATGCCATGAAACTCATCAAAGTCCCTGAAGATCGAGACTTTCTGAATGACCAGCGAACCGTGCGGAAGATGTACATTGGAGGAGAGGACCTGGAGTTTGTTCGCAGGGCAGCAGAGCGGGAGAAACGCCGAGCAGCTGAAGAGAAGAGGAAGAAGAAAAGCCGTGAAGAGATGGACTCACTGCAAGCAAAAGGAACGGTGAAAAGTGGGTCTTCTTCTTCGGAGTCCATGGCCGAAGCATCCAATGATGATGTCCAATATTCCTCTCCTGGTCCTTCGGCTCCTCGATCCGCTCCCAAGGATGGCCAAGTGTCGGCACGGAGGATCATCCAATATCCCAATTTTGCTGCAGCCCTGGATTGAACTGGAACCTCAGTACGCCAAGTGATGCACATTGTGGCTCCAGCACTCGCTGCCGCGGGAGTTGTTATCCTCGGTCACCTTGTCCAAATCAAGTCTTCACCGTTCACGGCAGAAGTCCAGGAAGAACTTGGCAGCCGGAATCAAGACCGAGTTCAGTCCTGATACGCCGCTTGTCGTCCACTTTGATGGCAAACTCCTCCCTGATTCGGATGGAGGGAAATCGGATCGCATACCAGTGCTGGTCAGCGGAAGAATCTTGAGAAGTTGTTGGCGATCCCAAAAATCCCTGACAGCACGGGACAGCGGATGGCTGGAGCTGTTCTGAAGGTGCTGGACGATTGGCTGCAAGTTCAACCATGGATTGCCGGTCTCTGCTTCGACACAACAGTGGCGAATACCGGTATTCACAGCCCGCTTGTACGATTATCCAGGACCAAATGGACTGCCGCGTTCTTTTCCTGGCTTGCAGACACCACATGATGGAATTGGTAATCACCTCAGTCTTTGACCTGTTCTTCAGGTCTTCTGGCCCCGAAATTGCGCTGTTCGCTCGCTTCAAATCCCAATGGGAGTTCATCGACCAGAAGCAGGCTTCTCCGTTCAACGGCGATGGCCCAAGCGACATCCTTTCGGAATGGGTGGCGTTGAAAAAAGAGCAGATTGTCCACTTCATTGAAGACCAGCTTGAAGTTGGCCACCCAAGAGACGATTACCGGGAGTTCCTGATCCTCGCTCTGGTCTTCCTCGATGGTCATGGCAAACGAGATCTCCCGTACAATCGTCCTGGAGCATACCACCGGGCCAGGTGGATGGCCAAAGGCATTTACTGTCTTAAGATGTTCATCTTCTGAAGCCAATTCCACCTGACCGCTCATGAGGTCTGGTCACTACGCAGGATAAACGTCTTTGCCGTCACCATCTACCTCCAGAGGTGGTTCGAGGCTCCATTGACGGCGGATGCACCCGTCAATGACCTGGAGCTGTTGGAGGACCTGAGCGGCACAAGGCGGTGGTCATGATGTAGTACTGCCGCATTGACAAATTCCGGGGCCACCTCTGGTACCTAAGCGAAGATTTAGCCGGACTCGCTATGTTCTCCAAACCACCGATGCGAGAAGACGGCCATGCTCCAAACCTGCACAAGAAGACCGAAAACCCAAAAGATCTGTGTTGGCTGAGGGAAAGAGTGTCTTGACCGTGAGACGGTCGGATTTGAGCACCTTGGTCACGAAAGGACTCAAAACCTTTTTCATTGCCTAAAGCTGCCGGTTTCAAAAACCCCAAAGATCTCGGAGGATATGCACCATCGTTGAAGTCTGTGAACGACGCGGCAGAACAGGTGGTGAAACTGGCGGAAGATTTCAATGAGGGCCTGACAAAAAACGAGGAGGAATGGCAGCTCGTGTACCAAGTCGTCGAATACCACCGCCAGCAGTTCCCCTCAGCAGACAAAAAGATCCTCTCTCCCCCAAAATGAAATGTGCCATTAGGAAGAATTTCCATTTCCTTTAATTTAGTCATTAGAAAGAATTTACATTTCATTCTTCCATTCTAGAATGATTAATGCTGAGCATTTACGTTTGTTCATATAGGGTCGAATAAACAAGGTCAATGAGGGGACCCTTCCCCTCCTAATAGGCCAATGAAATTTCGCCCATTGTTTCCTTTCTTCAAGTGTAATTAATTAAAGGGGTGTGCGATTTGACTTGCAAATTTTTATTTTCACATGTGAGGCTGGGACACCCTAAATTATATATATATATATCCCTTCCATTATATATAGATACCAAATTAAATGTATTTTGGTGGTGAACCTTGGTTGTAATTACCAGAGATTTTTTTCCTGGACTTTCCAGGTGGGGCGACCGCATCTGTACCCCCCCCCCCCCCCCCATCCCTGATCATGGTGTTGTACAGGACATGTCATGTATGACATGAAGTGTTGTATGGGACAAAATTCTTATTTTGTGTAAACTACTGGTAATTAAAGGATGCATTTGTGACTGGGTTAATTTATTGCTTATGGGCTTAAGAGAAATTTTAGTTGCTAGGTTTTAGCTTGGATAATGAGAATATGATACAAACTTTGACCTGTGTGTGTGTCATACAGGACATAGCCCTAAACTATTTGCTGAATATCAAATCTCAAGTCCACATCTGCAAAGTGACATTTTCTAAGTTTTGTGTGGGCACTGATTATATCCCAAGTGCTGTATTGCCCAGTAATATTTAGAAACTTGCTTAAATTTATTTATTGGGAAATTGAGCAATGAAATGAGAATTGTGAAAATCTCAAAATTTGAGTGTATTTTTCTTTTAATTTACCCCAATATATAGTATTGAGGTATTTTTGTGAAATTCATTTTTCTAGCCAGCTGGTGTATCTAAGTATATGATTTACCCATCAACTGTCATTTTAGAGCACTTCTAAATTTTAGCATTCATGGACACCTTATTGTGGAATTGCCCATACATTAGGAAATGCGTATTGCTGCAGTGGCTGAGTAGGCGGTAGTAGTCCCAAAGTATGCTGTGGTGGCTGAGTAGGCCATAGTCCCCAAGTATATCTATTGTCGAACCACCCAGCACCTTTTCACGTTTCTGGGTTTGGGATAGTCAAGAGACTGGGCAAAGATGTAATCTCATCTGGTACCTAGGAATGACACACTTGTCAGTGGTTTATTTCCAGGAGATTATTCAGGTCTGACTCATATGTTAACTGTAAAGGACTTCCCCCAGTTCAGGTGTTTAAATCAAACTCTCCATTGAGTAGGAGAACCAACCACTCAGAGTCCAAAAAAGGGCTGGAATTCAAAGGTAGACCTAATAGAAGTAAACTACTGTTTGTTTTTCTCTCTATTATATCTAAAATAAAAAATTATTCAGTGTGACAGTATAAACATAACAAAAGGACTGGCAATGAATCGCAATTAACAAAAACCTTTGGAAAACCAATAGCACTTAGTGAGATTTGGCAGAAAGAATAGAAAGCAAGTGGGAGACAAGTACTGGAAAAGACTTGCACAGAATGTTAACCCCTGTCCCAGCCTAGCTACCCTCCAAACTTGACCCCCCCCCCCCTTATGACCTGAGTTTCAATTTCTTTATATACTGGCTAGTTAGTAGGGTTAGGGTCACTGGCCTGATTCCGGGGCAGATCCCAGTGGCCAACAGTGGTTGACACAACCTCAATGGACTGCGTAGCTCCCACTGGATTGGATCCACAATCCAAGCCTAATGAAGGTGGACCATGAGAGTTGAATCCCAACTGGTTGCCTAGACAACACAAGATTATTAGTTACATGCACCAGGCACCATTAATCACAATAATAACATAACAGGCGATTAATCAACAAACATTAACTGGAATCATGACTTCATAATTGATCACTGGAAAACATAATTTACACACGAAATCAAAGCACATAAATAATAAATAACCAACATAAAAAATAACTACAAACTAACAATTATGGCAAATGTATCTCATGAGTTAATCAACCTATAATCAGTGCCACACAAGCCTGGGCAAAAACCTAACTCTGGAATGTAACTGGTGACCTATAATGATTAGTTCTCTAGCTAGTTACATAACAGGGTGGCAGACCTATCTATACCCAGTCACATTCAACAACCTACATATGTCTACTTTTAATAATAACAGAGGCCTGCGATGGAAAAACTTTTTTCATAATTTTAGCTGTTTACAATGTATTTTTGTGTGCTGAATTCGAAAAACACACTAACTTCACAACCCCCACAGTATACATTTTTAAATTGTGTATAGTAATTCGTGATACAATGTGATACTCTTCCAGACATAGGCCTAAATGAAAATAGTTAATGGTGAAAACATATTTCATATAAGTAGCCAGGTATCTTGGGTAAAGCAGAAAGTTAGAGTGAGTGAGTTACAAGGAAAAGAAGTACCTCAAAAGGCCTTGCGGCCCATACCGAGGAGGTACCAATGGCAATGGGTGCCACGGAAAATTTTCTACACACACAAATAGTGTGCAAAATTTGGTCTAACCTTTTCTTGAACTGATCCACAGAGGAACTGTTCACAACTTCCGAAGGTAACCTGTTCCATGTGTCACAGATCTTATACGTAAAGTAATTCCCACACACACTAGTCCTAAACCATTTCAAATCCAACTTCCAACCATTGTTGCGAGTTGGGTTATCATTTAAACTAAACATACTTCTAAAGTCGACATTGTTGAACCCGCGTAAGAGCTTGAAAACCTCGATCAGTTGACCGCGCAGCCTCCAAGTTTCAAGCGAAAACAAGTTCAGGGCGCGTAACCATCGATTGTAGCCCATATGCCTAATGGAAGGGATTAACTTTGTGGCCCTCGCCTGCACTCGCTCCAGCCTCTCAATATCTTTCCTGAGGGTGGACGACCAGAACTGCACAGCATACTCCAGTGTGGCCGAACAAGGGAATTGTACAGTGAGAGCACAATCTCCTTGTTCCGAAACTGAAATTGCCTCCTGATATAACCCAATAGTTTCTGGGCTCTTTTCCACCTCTACACACTGTTTCGTAAACTTAAGGTCGCTGCTAATTAGCACACCCAAGTCCTTTTCTAAATCAGTCACCTCGATATTACTACCCAACATCGAGTAGTCCGACTTGGGATTGGCGTAACCAATGTGCATCACTTTGCATTTACCCAAGTTAAACGTCATTTGCCATTTTTTGGACCACACTCCTATCCTACCTAGGTCCGCACGCAGTTCCTCGATCGCTTTGGGTGTCCCAACATTGGCCCCAAGCTTGGTGTCATCAGCGAATTTGGCGATCCGACTGACGATGCCACCGTCGATATCATTTATGTAAATGATAAACAACAGTGGCCCCAAAACGGAACCCTGAGAACCCCACTAGTGACCCGAGGCCCAACCCGATCTAGCCCCTTTAATTACCACCCTCTGCTGCCTATTCCTCAGCCAGTTTTCAATCCACCTACCTATTTCCCCACCGATACCCAGCGCCCGCACTTTCGCCGTTAGCCGGCGGTGAGGTACCTTATCAAAGGCTTTCTGAAAGGAGATAAAGTATATCAATCGCCCTACTCTTATCGTACTCACTCAATGATGTGGAAAAACTCGAGCAAGTTGGTGAGACACGACCTATGCTGTCTAAACCTATGTTGGGAGTCCCCAAGCAGCTTGTAGGAATCCAGATGGTCAACGATCCTATCAGCTATTATCCCTTCTAATAATTTACCTACAACTGAAGTGAGACTAATGGGACGATAGTTCCCTGGACTTTTGTGATCCCTTTCTTAAAGATAGGGGTCACGTTGGCTTCCCTCCAGTCACCAGGCACTGGCCCATCTCCAACGATTTGTTGAAGACTGTAGGCAGGTGGGGAGCCACCTGGTCGTGCACTTCTCGCAACACTGGGGAGAAACTGGTCTGGCCCAGGAGCCTTAAATGCGCTCAGTTTGTCTATTCTATCGGCAATGACTGTCGCGGTACATCTAACACTATCCAGGCCAGCACCTTCGTGCCTCACGCCTGGCTCGGGGATGATGCGGGTATCCTCCCTGGTGAACACTCCCGCAAAGTACTCATTAAGCACATTAGCGATGTCCGCATCGGAGTTCGCCGCTTCCGTCCTTTAACAGACCTATCATGCTTCTAATGGGCTTTCTACTATTAACATAACTGAAGAATTCCTTAGGGTTCCCCTTGCAGAGGCTTGCCACCCGTAGTTCTTCGTTACGTTTCGCTAGCCTAACCTTCGCCTTCACTTCCCTACACAGTCGGACATATGCTTCAGTGTTCTCGTGGGAACGATTGGCCTTCGCCCTCCTATACGCTACTTTCCTATTTCGGATAGCCGAAGCGATGTCACGATTGAACCACTTAGGCTGCGTTGAAGCAGGGGTGACCAGTTTTGAGGGTATGGCAGCAGACTGCAGCACCATAAACTCGTCCCAGAATGCACTCCACACTCCCTCAACATCGCCGCCAACCTCTAACCCCATCTCTCCTACGCTATCCCTGAGGCTAACAAAGTTCGCCCACCGGAGATCGAGCTTACTGCCTCTCGAGTTACTACGCTTCACCCGAGGGACACACACACAGAACCTAATAAGACCATGATCACTCCCGCCCAATGATTCGTCAATGGTGATGCCAGTGACAAGGTTGTCTTCAGTCGTGAATACTAAGTCTAGAACGCTTTCGCCTCGTGTAGGCTCGTTGACCCACTGAGTGAGGAAGTTCTCATCAGCAAAGTCAACTAGCCTCCTCCCTTCAGCATCGGCAGTCCTGTTTTCCCACTTTATGCCACGACAGTTGAAGTCTCCTAAAACTACACACACCCTATCCCCTAGCAGGCTACTGAGTTCGGTGTACATGGCTGTATCCTCCTTGATGAGGAGATGCGGACGTCTGTACACCAAGATTAACCTATAGTTCGTCCCTCCCACGTTCAGATCGACGCCAAGCAGCTCCCGTTCCGACTGGAACTGGCAGTCAACCAGACTCAATGTGTGTGTGACATATATTAGTACCCCACCCCCTCCCCACGGGTGCGGTCTTTGCGAAACATTCTATACCTGGGAATTTCGAACTCCCCAACGTAGTCCCTACGATCAGTATGAATCCAGGACTCGGTGATAGCAACGATATCCTGGTATTCTGATGCTAAGAGCGCCCGTAGCTCGCAAAACTTGTTCCTAATCAACCTAGCATTAAAAAGCATTGCACGGAGGGAGCCACCCCTATTCTGACCACCCCCTAGCACGACCCATTTCCCGAACAGCCAGGGCTGTTGGGAGTTGAAGAGCCCCTCACTAACGAGGGGGCAACTTCCGCAGGAGCCTGAGCCCCCTCCCAACGTAGGAGGAGGGTCACCCACCTGTACCTGGATGCACCCTTCAGTTGAAGGTACGTCCGCCACCGGCTCATCATCCCTCCCTGGTTGGGGCCCATCATCTCTCCCTGGACTCAACCTCACCATTAGAGAGAGAGAGAGAGAGAGAGAGAGAGAATCATACACTGTTTATTTAGAAACATTAAGTTTATTCTCACTTGTGAAAAGGTGTAGCTGAGATTTAATTCAGATGTTTAAAAGTTTTGATAATGTTGATACTGAAAAATATTTTGCCTTTAGAACTCGCAGTAGTGGTTTCAAATTAATGGGTAAAAATTGTCTAATGAAGCTAAAAAAATTTTTCTTCAATTGTATAGTTAATTTGTGGAATGGATTGCGAGTCACTGTAGTTCAAAGTAATTTGATCAAATCCTTTAAAAAGAGACTAGATGCTCAATTGCTTATCTTGCCCTAAACCCCTAGTTAGAAGCATTTGCTCGTGAGTATAAGTATTGTAAAATTTTCATTTGAATTCCCTCCTCTGTACTTCAAAATTTTCACCATCTCTAAATTTATTTCCTTCCTTTCAACCTCTAATCTCTGCTTTGCTTTAATTAAAACCTTCACTTGTCTTTAAATTGCCTTTCTTCTTTTAATCTTCCTTCTTAAACAGAGTCTCATAGAGACCAGCTGGTCTGTTGCTGTTTGGTGTACTTTGTATTCCTTTGTATATATTTTCTTTTAGCCTTGGACTTTTATTTCCTTAATGTTTTGTTTACTAATTATACTCAAACCCCGTTTATTTGCACTTGTTATTTTGTGCTTTGGGTTAATTTGTACATTTCTTCAACCCTTCAAAATATTTGAGGAATTTCAAACTTTATGGTACCAATGTATGAATAATCAGAGTTGTATGAATTGTACTCACTTGACCCATGGTGGCCTTCATGCTGTCACGTTGTGTGGGTGTAGGCTTACCAAGGTTGCGAATCTAGGTAAGAATTTCTAAATGGAATATATTAGCAATTGGGAGTGTGCTAGGAAAGTATCAAATATTCTAAGATCATGCTTGAAAAGGGGTAAATTTTCTATAAAAAAAGATTTTATGCAAAACCACTGAAAATAGCAAGGAATGTGCAGTAAAATGTGAGAAAATACTCGCATTTGATTAGTATTTGTGCCTGGAATCTGAAATTAATTTGGCTATTTGGAATAAGATGACACCACTATGATGCAGGGATGGGGAGTCGGCCAAAAACAACTGACTCCCGACTCCTGAGTCAGTATTTTTAAAAACTGACTCCGACTCCCGACTCTTTCCTTATGCTGATCTATAACCTTATAAATATTGGGATGTTTGTTTCGTAGATGGTGTTTCAAGTTTGAGGCTCTAGTTGGAGCATTAGCATGTTTCCCAGTGTAAGCACTAATTTTTGCATTACTCTCTTTACCATCCTTTTCTACTTGACAAATAAAAATACTTTCATCCTCATTTAGCTTAAAATATTGAAAGACTGCTGATTTTCTACTAGGCCCACAACTCATTACTAATAGGGGCTAATTAAATTAATAATTAATATATTGCTAATTTTTATATGGTACCTAGTATCCTAAAATAGAAATATGAAATTCATTTGCTAAGATTTACCAGAACAATAAATCAAATGTGGAAATGTGAATCTAGAATTAGTTCAGGAAGATATTTATTTAGGGCATAGTAGTATTCTGGTAAATTGTTGGCATATAGAAATTGAATCAGAGTTGGGAGTCGGTCATTTTTACTGACTCCCGACTTCAAAAATGCCCCAACTCCCGACTCCGACTCCCCACCTCTGCTATGATGTATTGTAAGACCAATACCTAAACTAAACATAATAATGTACAAATTGTACATACTGTACAGTGTTACTATTAATATTATGAAGAAATAGTTTAAGGACTTGGCAATTAATTTATACAGTACAGTTTATATGAATGTGTGATGCATTTCTTAAATCTAAAGTACCCAACAAATTGTGCATACAAATACTTTGATACTTCATACAAAAGTTTGAAATATTCAACTAATTTCATACTGTCCAGTTAATTCATACCTTATGGATTATTTGACAAGAGTAGAGCCCCAAAAATGTTGAATTAATGGGGTTTGAGTGTACAGTGCCCGCGAAAAGTATCCGATCACCCTTGAAATTTGTATTTTTTACATAAAAAACAATGTTTAAATGTATACTAACCTTATATTAGTATTTTGTCATCTGTCCTTTGGTTTGGATGACTTGTTCTAGACGTTTTGGCATGGATTTAATCAAGTTTTGACAAACTTCCACTGATATTTCCTTGCACCATACCTTTTTGATGGCCTCTTGTAATTTTTCGACTGAGCCAGTGTCGTGGCATTCAACCTTATTTTTTATTATTAGCCACAGATTTTCTATCGGATTGAGATCTGGACTATTACCAGGCCAATCCAAAATATCAAATTTATTGTCAGTAATCCATTTTGTCACTATTTTGGCCCTGTGACATGGTGCACCATCATGCATGTATGTTTTGTCCTTGGATTGCCATTGCCATTGGAAGTTTATCCTGTAGCATTGCTAAATACCGTGCACCATTCATAGTTGTGTTCTTCGGAAGAAAATATAAGTTTCCACGCCCATAGTAACTGAAACAACCCCAAACCATCACACTTGAGGGTGTTTCATTGTCTTTAGGGTGTATTTAGGGTCCATCCTATTTGAGCCAATAGGCCGGCGAACCTTTTTTGGACAACTTCTGAATGTCAAAAATGTCGACTCATCGCTAAATAAAACCTTCTTCCAGTCATCAACAGTCCAATGAATGTATTTTTTACAAAATGCGACACGTTTTTACGCATTTTTTCATTAATGAACGGTTTCTTAGCAGCATGGCGAGATGGTAATCCGAGTTCTTTTTGGAGCCGCTCCTGGATAGTTCGTTCAGAAACACCAGATAACAAATTATTCATATTAAATTTTATTTCTTTCGCAGTATTGTTGGGTTTTTCAATACTAAACGTTTCATAAGTTTGTCTGTTCGCGAATTTGTTTTTCTCGGTCTGCCAGATCGTTTTTTAGGGACTGGCGTGGTTAGGCCACCATTTTTCTTAGCCCGTGAAACCCATAAATTAACGGTACTTTGGGATATGTTTAATTCCTTAGCTATCTGTCTCTGTGATTTCCCACATGCATGCAAAGCAACAATAGCACCTCGACAATCACTCTTAAGTTGTTTTTTAGCACACATTATATATAAATTTTATTTACACCACTTTCTGTAAAAAAAAAAAAAATATCAAGAAATTTACACAAACAGTGAAATCTGACAAATTTGAGACACAGCCACCCGCAACGAAGGCTACCAGAACACTAATTTGAGAATGCGTTGGATAGCTCTCATATCAGCGAGCAACCTCAAAGTTACCAGATGTCGCTAGAACAAATAGAAAGTGAATTACGTGTCTCTGAATATCAAGGGAAAATATTGTATTTTCTTGAGTGATCGGATACTTTTCGCGGGCACTGTATACCAACCCTCAATAGAAAGTTTGTTTTTAATTAATGAAATACTATATTTTTTTTATGTAGCAGAATTTTTTGAAACCTGTAAAGCTTTTTTTAAAAAAAAAATAAAAATGACTTCTATTTGGGAATTGGTGTAGCTGGATGCAAAAACTAATTCTGTTATCTAGCTGGATAACAGATACCAGCAGAGTTGGTTGATTTAAATTAGCTTGATTTAAATCATGATTTAAATACAAAAATTTAAATCAGCTTGATTTAAATCATGATTTAAATACAAAAATTTAAATCAGCTTGATTTAAATCATGATTTAAATACAAAAATTTAAATCATGATTTAAATACAAAAATTTAAATCAGCTTGATTTAAATCATGATTTAAATACAAAAATTTAAATCAGCTTGATTTAAATCATGATTTAAATAAAAAAAATTAAATCAGCTTGATTTAAATCATGATTTAAATAAAAAAAATTAAATCAGCTTGATTTAAATCATGATTTAAATAAAAAAAATTAAATCAGCTTGATTTAAATCATGATTTAAATAAAAAAATTTAAATCAGCTTGATTTAAATCATGATTTAAATAAAAAAAATTAAATCAGCTTGATTTAAATCATGATTTAAATAAAAAAATTTAAATCAGCTTGATTTAAATCATGATTTAAATAAAAAAATTTAAATCAGCTTGATTTAAATCATGATTTAAATAAAAAATTAAATCAGCTTGATTTAAATCATGATTTAAATAAAAAAATTAAATCAGCTTGATTTAAATCATGATTTAAATAAAAAAATTAAATCAGCTTGATTTAAATCATGATTTAAATAAAAAAAATTAAATCAGCTTGATTTAAATCATGATTTAAAAAAAAAAATTAAATCAGCTTGATTTAAATCATGATTTAAATAAAAAAATTAAATCAGCTTGATTTAAATCATGATTTAAATAAAAAAATTAAATCAGCTTGATTTAAATCATGATTTAAATAAAAAAATTTAAATCAGCTTGATTTAAATCATGATTTAAATAAAAAAATTTAAATCAGCTTGATTTAAATCATGATTTAAATAAAAAAATTTAAATCAGCTTGATTTAAATTGGTATATGAATAAAAATAAAAATTATAAAACTCAAAACTACTAATTATAGTATAGGTACCATAATAGCTACATAAAGAATGGTATTGAACTTTGCTGTTTATTTTTCAATAAAACAAGGTTTTTGTATTTACTTTTTTTTTTTAACAATTAAAATCATAGCCATTGTCCTAAAGTGAATAAACCATTTGTAGAAAATATTTATTTCTATAAAGCATTAATAATTAATTTAAATTTTTATTCCACTGATTTGATAAAACAAATATTTCACTTCTAGAAAACATTCAAGGTCATCTGGTCAGGATAGTTTAATTTGTTGACCCAAAGCAAAGAATTATGGAGTTAAAACTTGTACAAAAAATATATACACAGTATTTCTAAATTACAAATGAAAAGTACAGTATTAAGTCTTGAGCCCTAATGCTGATTGAAAGTTTTGAAAAGGAATACTAATTTTGCAGCTTTTGCAGCTCAAATTAAATAAATTTATTTTATACAGTGTAGTGTAGCTTATTAAATGTATAGCAAAAACATTTTTTTTAAGATGTTGCCATTTTATCCTAATTACACATTGGATTTATATTATAAAAATAAAAGAAAAAAATGGAGGTATAACATCCTTATCATTCCATATATATAAAAATTATCGTAATATAGTAAGAATCCTCTTTTAACTGTTAGCCTAACACAAGTGTTGTCCTTGGTTTCCTTGTACTCACACGGTGCTCATTGCAATGGCTATTGCGCACTAGGCCTAGACTAAATCTTAGATATATTCACAAACTGGCACCTTCTGTATATTGCAAAGGTGCAATTTCTTATCCAAACTTGAAGATGACTTAGCTGTTTAACCCTTTCAGTGCGTGTGGTAAACTATGTTTACCATAAAAAAGCCTGACTCAGGACGCATGGTAAACTATGTTTACCATTAAAAATCTTCTCTCAGGATGCATGGTAAACATTGTTTTCCACGTTTATTAAACAGTCTATGAACCCCCTCGTTCCTATTAGAACAATGTAGTTAGTTCCCTGACTAATATTAGACATCAATATGGTCGTATTTGGCATCTTTTTTTATTTTCTGTCTCAGCTCACCAGAGGGGGGAGTGAAATACTCCCCCAATCAGTTCAGCATGGCATCCACAAGCAGTAATAAGCGTAAAAAATCCTCTCTAGATGAGAATGATATAAATGTATATCTCTCAATGTATTCTGAAAGTGATATAGAATGTGAAAGTGAGGATGACTGGGCGCAAGATAATGTACAGAATATTTTACAAAACACATCAAGTAGTGACAATGATGAAGAAAATGTGGTACTTTTGGAAAGAGATCTGCCTAAAGCAACAAAATCTAGCGAGAATTTTGAATGGCAGGAAATTGGTGAAAATATAGGCTGTACTAGAGGTGTGTGGCAGTTTACTGGTGAAAATAAAGTGCTCTTCAATGGTCAAACTCATACGATGTATGATGTTTTTTGTGAAGTTTTCCCAAAGAAGTAATTGAGCTAATGGTTACAGAAACAAACAAATATGCAACTCAATTTCTGGCTGCTACACCTAATCTGAAATCAACATCTTGGTATAGTGCATGGGTCCCAACTACATTTACAGAAATGAAGCAATTTATAGGGCTGTTACTTCTCATGGGTATTATACAAAAACCCAAGATAGGTATGTATTGGTCAACTGACAGTTTTTATGCTGCTACAGTATTTACAGCAATCATGAAAAGAGATATTTACCAACATTTTCTTTTTGCATTTTGCTGACAATGCAGATGAGACATTGAAGGAAAGGGGGGGGGAAGATGGTGAAATTGCATGACTTTATTGAGTTGATGACATCTGCTCTTGAATCAAAATATTCAACTTCTCAGAACCTAAGTTTGGATGAATCTTTGTTGCTGTGGAAGGGCAGACTCAGTTTCCGGCAATACATAAAAACAAAAAGATCACGTTTTGGGATAAAAAATTTCAAACTTGTGGATGAAAATTGTGTTACTTTGAAATCTAAAATATATACCTGGACCATGGAAACTGTTGCTGATTTTTCTAAGACTGAAAGTATGGTAGTAAGTATGATGGAAAACTATTTAGGAAAAGGTCACAACATCTTCACTGATAACTTCTATACATCACCAAAACTATACAAATACCTTAGTGATAATAAAACTGGTGCCGCAGGGACCGTTAGAAGTAATCGTAAGGGCTTATGCCATGCTATGAAACTATGAATGTGGCAAAAGGAAAAGAAAACTTGCTTTTGAGACTCCTGAACTGCTTTCCCTTGTGTTTCATGATGAGAGAAAGTTTGCATGCTCTCCAATTACCATTCAAACAGTGATGTGACAGTAACATGTAGGTCAAAGGAAGGTCGAGTCGAAAAAACCATTCCAGCTTGCGTACATGAATACAACAAACATATGGGATATGTAGACTGAACAGACCAAATACTGCATTATTACTCTGTCCCAAGAAAGTCTCTAAAATGGTATAAGAAGCTGGCAATGCATTTGATTCAGGTCCGAGTACTAGATGATTGTGGAATTTATAATCTCATAAAAAAGGGAAAAGTTCCCCTTCTAGACTTTTGCCATGAGATTATAAAAGGACTGACATCTGCAGATGAACCTAACTTGAAGAAATCAGTAGTTCCAAGACTAGTTGGAAAACATTTTACCAAGAAAATTACATCAAATTCTGAACTTACCCCAAGACCAACAAAGAGATGCAGGGTATGTTATGCCCATGGATAGAAAAACGAGTACGTTTTCAATGCGAAACATGCCCCGATACCCCAGGGTTATGCGCCGAACCATGTTTCAAAACTTATCACTCAGCATTTAACTTTTAGTTAACTAAATAAAGATATATCTATTTTACCTTTATTTTTTTGTTACCCATGAAAAACTGAAAATATTATTGATAGAAAACCTATTTTAAAGGCAAACAAAAGACAAAGCAAAAAAATAATTCAAGTTTATTTTCTGGCGCATTTATACGCACAGCTTTCATTCTGGGGTATTAGCGTGGCACGCACAGGGCGTATCAGAATGGGACGCAGCGAAAGGGTTAAATAGCTAATACAATAGTTTGCTTAAATTACTTCGTTATTAGTGCTACAGGAACTAAAAGGAATGAAAAGAATCTTTTTAACTTGTTTCAGTGTATTTTCAATATGGAGAAAAAAATAAAGTAAATCTAATTTAAAAAAAACAACAAAAAAAAACACCAACCCTGGTTACCAGCTGCACAGTAAAATGACTGTTGCATCACTAATATGAACACAAGTACTTTGGCACAACCTCCTTAGTCTTTATTGTTTTACATTTGAATCTTTTTTTTTTTTTTTTATATATATTGCAGGTCAGTTTGCACAAATTTCTACACAATTTTGTCAAATGCTATACAGTAGCCTATTGTTTAGTCAGTGTGCTATATATGACATTTCTTGCCTAATAATAGTATTTCTGAGGTTTCAAATAACTATTCTTTTATAATACTACTAAAATTAAGTGTCCTAATAATTTTAAGAGCCTGATTTTTCTGTTTGGAAGCAGACACCAGATATTTGTATTATCTGGTGTATACCAGTTTCCAGTGGTCAGCCAGCCCCAGTTACATTAAATATAGGGGCCTTTGCTACATGAACTTGCTGTTCTATTTGTTAACATTGTAAGTGATAAAGTTTGATTTTGCTGATGTTGGTTTATTAACAACATTTCATTGAAAGTTTTTTTTTTTGTACACGATAGATTTTTCATAATTAATGAAGGAACTCCCATTTTGTTTTATAGGATGATGACATGGGAGCTGACAATGGAAATGAGTTTGTTACTGCTGCACCAGATCACTGTCATCCTGCAAAACCTTATCAGAAGTCAACAAGTAGCGCAGCAATGAAGCTAGTTCTTGCATCTTTTCTTACCACCATCTTCATGGTAAGCCATGTTATGGTATATTTTGTTAATCTGACATTTTTATTAATTATTTTATTCAGGCCTATTAACTCTGTGGCAACAACCTGTCCCCTAATTTTGTGTGTGTTCAGGCATAAAATACATGGTTGAATTTTTGTCCTTGACCAAATAAATTTGGAGGGGCCATATTGAATCATACTTGTTTGTCTATTTGTTTGTTTGTCACACTTCTGTGTCTGTGCTGTAACTTTTAAACTACTGAACATAAATTGATGGAACTTCATACAAATATGGATCACCACAAGATGATGTATTGTGAGCAAGAATTGGGTCCTTTCACCAAAGATGAAGGCCA
The DNA here is from genome assembly GCA_023014485.1 of Bathynomus jamesi. Classification (NCBI taxonomy): domain Eukaryota; kingdom Metazoa; phylum Arthropoda; class Malacostraca; order Isopoda; family Cirolanidae; genus Bathynomus; species Bathynomus jamesi. The sequence goes on along the minus strand of JAJOZX010006927.1, from coordinate 212,575 downwards.
CAAATATAGTAGGGGACATATCATTCTGACAGTTTATTTTAAATTTAATGTTTAGACCAGTCACATGCAGAGTACCACATTTTAGACTGCATTATTGTTCATTGGTGGATAGGGTATATAGTTCATACTTTGTTAGGTGGAAGCATACTGAAGGTACATAATTTAAGAATAGTCTTGGTGAAATTAGTATGAGATTATATATTAATTTTATTGAAAGTAGACCTATTTGCATGTATCTAAAACTGTTTTGTGTTGTGAAGATTGCAGAGATAGTGGGAGGTTGGCTTGCTAATAGCATTGCTATTATGTCTGATGCGGCACACCTTCTCAGCGATCTTACTTCATTTATAGTCTCGCTAGTGGCAATTTACCTGGCAATGAGACCCGCTTCAAAGAAGATGAATTATGGGTATCAAAGAGCAGGTAGGAACAATGTATTTTAAGTTATACAAATGTATACTGTATGTAGGGTCAGTTATTGGAACTGATGATTCAGATATTGGAAAAGCTGTAGCTTTAGCCTGAAGGAGGACATGGCCATATGGATTCATCCTATTCCTGAGTTAGCATTTAAGTAACATAAGATGGCATTCTGTCATTTTTTAACTAGGGAATTTAAGTGAAAAACACTTTTACTAAATTGCATCAGAATTTCTGTATTTCAATAAATAGGGTAGTTTTCATTTAATTTTGGTTTTGTTACCATCTTCGTTTTAGAAAGCTTTATTTAAATTGAATTAAATCTTCCATATTGGATACTTTTATAAATAATGGATTTGGCAAACTTTGTTGTAGCTACTATGAAGACATTTGTCTTTATCACAAGACATTTATCATTTATTATTATTAGTTTTGAAGAAAAATTTGATAGAATATTGTTCATTTGATGTTGCTTAAAAATACGTCTATTTTTTTTAATATGAAATTAGTGTGCTAGTTTCTAAACTTTATGCATTTTATTTGTTGCCACATTTAAAACCTGAAAACCTTGACTGTTGCAGAGGTGTTGGGAGCAGTGATAAGTGTTTTAATAATATGGTTAATTACTGGAGTACTAGTCTACATTGCAATAGAAAGAATAATTAGCATGGATTTTGAAGTGGAAGCCGATATAATGATAATTGTGTCTGCACTAGGAGTTGTCATCAATATTGTGTAAGAATGTTTATTACTGTAATAATTGTAGTAATTGTCCTTAACAGAAACGTGAATTTTATTTTTTTAAGTTAAAATGGCATCAGTTTCTGTATTTGTTACTGTAAGCAGCAAACTAAATCATCAAATTAAACTGCCCTTTGAGGCAGTAAACCATTAATTTTAAAATAAATTCAAAAGCCAATGGATTTTGGGAGCTTGGAGTTGCACAAATTAAAGGGAAAGTCAATAGGTGTACACAAACATCGTGGTTAGTAATTGTCGTCTCATGAAGGGATAAATGTACAGAATTCCTGTAAATTGTAGTATAGACTTTTAATTTTTATAGGCTTCACATAGTTATGGGATACAGCATTTTCTGTGTAGAATTATGTGCAGGGTCAGAATCATGCATATTGGTATAGGATTCAATTATGATTTTTATTCTGAGATGGGAGATGCAAATCTAAAACTCTAGAATAAAGTGCTTGATGTTGCTATACTTTGTTAAAAATGCATATATAATAAATAGAGGAACTCGTTTCAGGTTGGGTGTGGTCTTGCATACTGACCATGGTCACAGCCACAGTCATGGTGGGCAGAGTGAGGGACTGAGTCCAATTGGAGCACAAGAGCAGAACATCAATTTGAGAGCCGCTTTCATTCACGTTTTGGGCGATCTTATTCAAAGCATTGGAGTTCTTTTATCCGCCTATATCATCAGGTATTATGTAAGTATTGTGCACTTCCTCTCCTGTCTGACTACTTGAATTTATTTTGCTTTAGTATTAAGAGATGGCTAGAAATGGAGGGAATTAGTTTCTGAAAAGGTTGTCTGAACTGATGTACAGTGTTGTCAAGAGGTACAAGCCCAGTCTTTTTGTGGAAAGAATTTGATTTCAAAGATTGAGGATTTTTGTTTTTTACCAGAGCACAAAATTGGTGTTTGGGCTGCAAAGAGTGTGTGTCATGTTGACAGTTGGTTAACTGCGAGAAAATGCTTTGTACAGCTTTTTGTTTCGCAATATGCTGCCTTTTACACGAGGTTGCGTAATTAGACAAATCTTAACCAACCTAACTTTAACTAACCTAACCTAATCAGAACCAACATATGTTTATAAATTTTTTAGATAAATTTTCTAATGTTCCCAGATACCAAAAGTGTTACCTCGCAAAAAAAAAAAAAAAAAAAAAAATGACCCCCATTACATCTGTGAATTATCACACACTTGACCTCACATACACTGTGTATATATATATATATATATATATATATATATATATATATATATATATATACACTATATATATATATATAATTTAGGGTGGTCCACTCTTATAGGGGTGGAATTTTTTTTGTGATTTGTTTTTATTGCTGGGTTGTAACTTATGAGGATGGATGAGAAAACACCTCTGGGAAAGTTTTATTTGAATCAGTTAATTTGTAGGGGTAGCACATGACACTTGAAGTTTTGGTATAATCTGAAAATCACAGCAAAGTTAATCTTGGTGACAGTACATGACTATTAGGGTAACTAACAATTCCGAAATGAATTGACTAACAATTCCCTTTGCACCTCATTTGATCTTTGTTTTCTCGCCCAGTTGCCAGGCTGACTTCAGTGGTTGAGGAAACTGCTTCCTGTAGTTAGCAACAACTTGCAGGAGATACTGCAGTTGTTCCTCATTCCTGGTGTGGCAGCCGTTGTATTCATTAATGAGAGCAACCCCCCTCTCTGCATGATCGTTCACGACAGAGAGGTTTGCCACTGATTTTCTGCGCTATTTGGTAATCAGGATCACTGTCCCAATCCCGCACCTCCTTCCTCAGGTATCCCACACCTGACCCCAGAGACAACAGTCTTTTTGAGTTTGCTGTTGCTAGTGACTCGATTGAAGCCCCCTCAGCAACACCTTTCCTCTCTTCTGGCAATCAGGCTTTCCTTCACTTCCTCCATCACCTTCACCATTGCTGTTTTAGTCTCTTCAGACACCTCAGGATCGAAAATCGCGAGGCCCACCATCTCCTCCGAAAGATACCAAAGATGACCGCTGAGTTTTTTTAATGCCACTTCCGAAATTTTTGGGTCATGGTATTCCCGAAGACTCTGCAGAAGACTGAGGTCGCTGCGAGGCGCAGCAGCAGCTATTGGCGCTGTCATCCATGCCTGCAGGTAGATGGAAACAGCGAAGACACTGACATCCTTAAGACACTTTTGCTCTTGTGGAGTGAGGCTGGGATTTGTCCCCTGAACAGCCACATCTTCAATGAATAGATCACCTTAGATAACCATCTGGCTTGGGCATGGGGCCAGGTCGCTTGAAGGTGTAGTTGTCAATGCTCCCTCCCAAGAAAATGATGGACAGATCGAGGAATTCCTGATAGTCATCTCGAAAGGATTTTGAGGAGTGTTTTTCCTCAGCAAAGCGGAGAATCCAATCTCTAATGGGGGCCAAGAGTCGATGCCCTCTTCATCATCCCATCCGGTGCCGTATGTTCCTGTGTCGATGAAGGTCCATTTGCTCTGAAACCTGCTGAACAATGGAACATCAGGTCCACTCGTTGGGCCATAGCAAGCAGTGAAAACTCCCCACATCATCACTTCCATGATGTGATGAACGGCAGGCAAAATGGAGGTCTTTCTTCAACTTCTGCTCCAACAACACACACGCTCCATTCAAACGACCAGCATTGGAGGCAGTGGTGTCGAAACACATCCCACGACAGATTCTTCGAGGCCCCAATCAGTCAATAATTCAAAAACTGCGCTGGCTTGGTGTTCTCCTGATCCAGTTGGTATTTTGGGGACTCCAAGGAGCTGAGATTGACCCGAAAAGGAGGAAATGAGCACAGGCAGCCGATCCACATGCGCATGGTCTCTGGTGTTGAGGTGGTCTGGAATAAGTTTTCCATCCCAGTGGATGATTGCAGGACCGGACTGAAAGGAAGCTTTTAGGCTACTGCAGATCATGATCCGATGTCGTTCTCTCTGCCGTTTGATGGAGGTCCGGGTGATGTTAAAATTCATTGGGCTGTGGCCAAGGCTCAATGCAGTCTCTGCTATTATGTAGTAGTTGCCATCCTGTCCGTAGTGTGTCCGATCTAGGGCAGCAGCTAGATTTGATGTTATCACATTCTTGACTCTCTTCACTTGTTTTGGAGGTCGCTTTCCACCTTTTGCCCATTCATCTTCGGTGGAGGATGACTCGTCAGTGACTGAGGATTCTGTTGTTGAGGACACCAATACTGCTGTACCCGAGTTGATGCACCTTCATTGACTGCCTGCAATACAATCGAAGAAAATGGACAATTAGTGTTAACGAACAACCTAATCATTGCAATTAAATGAAAGTAGGAATTTGAAGAACAGTCTCACCTTTCTCTTTCGCATCTCCTCCTCCATCTTCCTGTGGGCAGCTTTTTTTCTTTTTCTGCTGTTTTCTGTCTACTCCCACCATGCATCCCCGTCTTCCAGGCTCTCGCTGGGCCAGCAAGAAGGCCTTGTCTTCTGGGTTTTTGATTAGAGACAAGGCATCAGCATGTGCCATATCAAATAGGTTCCGAAGTGTCTCCTTGAATCCCTCTTCGTTGTACACCTAAATATAAATAATAAATATATATAATAATATATGATAAATGTATTGACTATTGTACAGTATAATATGTCATACTCTCGAGAAACTATTTTATTTATCATTGATCATCCAACTCACCTGCTTCTGGCTCCTCATTCGTCGTCCTTTTTTTATTTTGATCCAATCTTGGTGAAGGTCCAAGATCTTTTGGATTCCTTTGTATTTTTCCCTTGTCGGGATTCGAGCTTTGTTCCAAAATATTTCAAGTTGACCCCACACTACTTGAGCACTTTCTTCAACTCCTCCTTGAGATTAGTGTGGTGATGAAGGAAGCATGACAATACTTCTCCACGTGATGGTAATTTGCTTCCAAGAAGCTTGTCCTTCACTTTATCTCCTTCAAGATGATGTATTACTGGAACTGGAACATAATATACAAGTAAATCTACTAGGTAGTGCAAAAATGAAGTAGTGTGTGCTACCCCTAAAAAGTGATTGATTTGGGAAAAATTGGCCATAGGTGTTTTCTCATTCATCCTCACAAGTTACCGCCCGGCAATAACAAAAATCAAAACTTCAATTTTATGGACCACCCTAATCTATATATATAATGACATTTGCCCATATTCCACAACCACTAACGATGTTAAAAAAAAAAAAAGATTCGTGCATATTTAGTGGCGGCGCACTCGAAGCCCTAGTATCATTATACAGTTTGAGGTGACAAATTTCTTCGAACTTGCGCCACTCTTAAATATTAATGGATTTTGCTCAGAATCAGGTCTGAAGTCTTCATATAAGGAAGAAAAATACATTAGGAGATTCTATTTGTGTATTTTAACTTTTTACCATATATGTGTGGCTCGCCCTAATATATATATATATATATATATATATATATATATATATATAATATAATATATATAACCCCGCAAGGGGTTCTAAGCTCGTGCTCTTTGTGCTCGTTTGTACGTGCTTGTTCCTGGAGGTTTCACGTGCGCCCTCCCGGCCCTAGCACCCAAGGATGATGGGGCTCGACCCTGCAGTCCTTGTCATCCTTGGTCTTTTTCCACTTCGACTGTCCCCTCCACCCTTTCTTTTTCCTCTGTCTTTCCTCTCACTTTTCCTTTGTTTTTCCGCTGAGATATGCCCTTTAAATAGAGGCGAATCGGTTCTTCCTGAACAAAAAAAAAATATATATATATATATATATATATTACTGTATATATATATATTAATATATATATCCGCAAGGGGGTTTTAAGCTCGTGCTCTGTGCTTGTTTGTACGTGCTTGTTCCTGGAGGTTTCACGTGCGCCCTCCCGGCCCTAGCACCCAAGGCTGATCGGGCTCGACCCTGCAGTCCTCGTCATCCTTGGTCTTTTTCCACTTCGACTGTCCCCTCCACCTTTTCTTTTTCCTCTTTCCTCACTTTTTCTGTTTTTGCGCGAGGTATGCCCTTTTAAATAGAGGCGAATCGGTTCTTCCCGAACTTAAATAAAAAAAAATTATATATATATACAGGGTGGTGCAAAAGTCTGGACCCATAGGCGGTTTATATGGAAAAAAAGTGTGGCCTGCAGGAAGTTTATTATGAAATGAAATTTAATTAACCATACACCAGTGACTAAATTATGTTAAATTTAACGTTCTAGTTCAGAATTTACAATAAGTGTAATGGTATTTCGTATAATCGAGGCATAAGGAAATTTGCGACTGAACGTGAGGTAGCTCCTTCTTTTGCGTACAAAAGCACAAGCTCTATTCTTTCTGCTATTGTTAACTTGTCTGCCATAGGGTAACAATCTGAAAAATATTTAGTAAAATTATAAACAAAAATTAAATTATAAAAACTATTATAAAAATCGAAAGATATTTTTTATATAGTAAATTGACTATGGGTCCAGACTTTCGCACCACCCTGTATATGCGCCTCGGAGGTGTAGTGGTTAGCATCGCTGACTACGAATCCATCGGTCCCGGGATCGAGACTCGGTGACGTCGGGCGGCGCGCAGCAAAACCCAGCTGTTCAGTAGTTTCGGGACTTTCACCATTATGGCGACCCGAATCAAGAGGGTCTGTCGCAACTGACTCGTGGCTCCTTTGAATAGATGTCTAATTCTTTTTGATAACTTTTCTGACTTTTTGATAGGTGGAGGCACAACCTCATCGAAATAACTCCATAAATTAACCTTCGGCATCTTTTTCAAAGGTTCTTGATCTTGTGAAACAAAATCAGTTTCTTCATTTCTATAGGTTATATTACGTGCAGGACTAGCGTTAAGTGATGCAGACATGATTATCTCGTGTTTTACAAACTCGGGCACTATTATGCAAGCAAATTTGAAACGAGAATTTTAAACGTGAGAAATCATGCGAGTAATGTCTGCCTTCCACTGCCTCAAACGATTCTGTAAATTTTCTATTAAATTTTTATAGTATGAACACCTGCATCATCAGTTATGTTAGGCAAAAATACCACGAGACCTGTTACAGCGGGAGACACCATGTGAAGACGACAAGAATCGGAGGAAAAGTCATTCGTAAATTTTTCAAATAGACTTAAGAAGCTTACAACACTGAATTAGAGTCCACTGATGATTATTGAAGGTTGCTACAGTGTCAATAGTCCGAGACGTATGCAACAACCACAGTTTTTCTTTGAAGTCGTCGTAGCATATAGAATGTAGAGTTCCATTTGGTGATAACGTCTCTCATAAGTTTTTCGGGTAAATTATGTTGCTTCTGGAATTCCTTAAGTCTGTCAAAGGCTGGAGATGAATAATTAAAATGCAACAGATTGGGCACGCAATTGCACACACCTCTGAAACAGACTTCTGGCTAAGAAGGGCTTCATCAACTGTAGGTGCTAAAGTATGATTCGCTCAAGCAACAGGAGTAATTTTGAGAACGCTAACAGCTTTAGTAATATTAGTCATTGTCGTGCACAACTACATGAACACGATCGCTCTTTATTATTGACCATTCTTGCAATATAGAAGTCAATGCAGTTACAAATTTTTCAAGAGCATTGGAATCTGGCAGATTTTTTGACTAAAACATGCTGCTTTTGCTCACATTTACTATTAATTCTATGTGCTGTCAAACTGAAAGGCTTCAGTTTTTTATAGTGACGCTTAAATAGCCCAAATAAAACTAATATTTGGTATTCGACCGAATAGTTTTGCGCCAAATATTCGGTATTCGGCCGAATTTTAGTATTAGGTACATCCCTAATACTCGTATATAATGTTACACACAGACCTGGAACAAGGAACTCTTCTGGGAAAATTAAATCCACTATAGTCTAAATAAATAATGGTAACTGACAATACTGAAGTTTTTCTTTTTCGTGATGGAAGCCCAACATGAGCAACGGGTCATGACCCGGTCATGATTTAATTTTCGAGAGAGTTCCTTGTTCCATGCGCAGGCTTCGAGTTGCGCCAATAAATATGTACGAATTGATCGTTTTTTTATTTCCAACATCGTTAATGGTTGTGGAATATGGGCAAATGTCACGAGATACTGTATATACAGGGTGTCCCAGAATTAACTATTTCAATGAAATCGGACAAATTTTTTAAAAACACTTTTATTTATGTTTATCATGTTTAATATGTGTTAAAAATGTATAAATTTCTAAATTTTTTTCATAATTTTATTTTCATAATTTTTTCAGTTTTTCATAATTTTATTTTCATTCTCTTTCAGAACCCTATTAATAATGAATACACAAGAACACATCTTTGTTGTAACATCCCGTATCAAAGCCTTTTTCATCAGTGTCGAACGCAAGATTCTATGAACTGTTGTCTTGGATATGTTGAGTCTTCGACCGGCCTCCCTAACCGAAGTTGTTGGTTCATCCTCAAACAATTGTCGTACCTGTTCGGTACTGTTACGTGCTGTCCTTGGGCGTCCTCTTCCCACCTCGTGTACGGATCCAGTTTTTTAAATTTGTTCAAAAGTTCACGAATCGCTTTGTCTGTAGGACCGGTTCTGTGGAATCTTCTTGTAAATTTTTCTCTGATTACATTGCATTTTTGATACGGGATCTTACAACAAAGATGCGTTCTTGTGTATTCATTATTAATAGGGTTCTGAAAGAGAATGAAAATAAAACTATGAAAAAATTATGAAAATAAAATTATGAAAAAAATTTAGAAATTTATACATTTTTAACACATATTAAACATGATAAACATAAATGTTTTTAAAATTTTTTCCGATTTCATTGAAAGTTAATTCTGGGACACCCTGTATATAGTAAAAATTTCGTGCCTGTCTTTCATATGGTCAAGCTGGTGACCCCCACCTCTAGGCCTGGCTTGATGTAGGAGCGAGTCGTTCTTGCGATCTCCATCGCACATAGGCAGGCATCTAGTTTTGAGTTCAACTTTGACGCTTGTGATGTTCTTGATGGCCTTTGAAAGTTGATTAAAAAGTCTTTTGGCCCTCTGACAACCAATCTATTTTCCTTTAGTGTTGAGGTTGGCCTTTAGTTTGGGAACACTACACATTCTACTTTCCCTATTTTTCAGTGTTGTTCGGATGGTTACTGGGTTTAGTTTTAGGTTAAGTACCAGTTTTTCGATTTTTTTTATATGGAGATTATGGTATATATCGTTCTTCCCAGCGAATATATAGATTTAATATACAGGGTGGGCCGTAAGTTTCCATACATAGGAAAAATAAACATTTTTTTATGGACAACCATTTTTATTTATATAATATGCTCTACATGGTTGCCATTGTTTTGAAAACACATTTCAATACGTGTTCCCCACTGTTGATGAACAATTGAACACGCATTAGCACAGTTGACGTTATGCTTGTAATGGCGTTGGTGATACGTTCCTTTAGATGATTTATGTCTCATATCTTTTCCTGATACACCATGGCCTTCAAGTGCCCCAAAGATAGAAATCAAGGGGGGTGAGATCTGGGGATCTGGGAGGCCACTCCACAGGACCACGCCGACCAATCCAAGCATCCGGAAACTACTGCTGATCCAAATACCGACGCACGTGAAGACCATAATGAGGTGGAGCTCCATCTTGCTGGAAGTAAACTGGGAAGTTACCTTCCTCGTTTAGCAGGGATGGGAAAATCTCTTCTTGCAACATGTTAAGATACCTTTCGGCATTAAGATTTCCACTGACAAAAATTGGTCCAATAATTCTGTCACCCCATATCCCGGCCCACACCATCACTTTACCGGCACCTTGCATCTTCGTCGGACTCAGCCAGTTAGGGTTAGCATTACTCCTATAACGTATGTTTTGCCGATTAACCTCTCCATTGACGTAAAAATTTGCTTCATCAGTAAACAAGATCTTAGTTGAAAAGTTTGCATCCTCGTTCACTGGTTAATGCCCATTCACAGAATTCCATCCGTCTATCCGGGTTGTCTTCACTCAAATGCTGTGCCATATGCAGTTTGTATGGATGCCATTTGTTTGCTTTCAAAATGCGCCTGATACTCGATCTGCTGACACTTTCTGCAGACAACCGTCGTGTACTTTTTCTGGGACTCCGTGTAAGCGCTGTAAGTATCGTAGCTGTTGTCTTCATCGGTGGCTGTACGTCTTGGACCACTTCGCGGTTGATCTGCAACATTTCCAGTTTTCTGAAACTTGTTAATAAGTTTTGCCACAGTGTCGTGTGTGATGTTCGTTCCATGTCTGTTAAAGTTCATTGCAACCATGCGACTGCTTCCCGACCCAGCCATCAGTATGATTTCAATTCGTTGCTCTTTCGTCAAACGCATATTCTTAGGGTATCTGAAACATAAAAACAAACGTTTAATTTTTCCTATGTATGGAAACTTACGGCCCACCCTGTAGATTTAATTTACTTAGTCTTTCCCAGTAGTCTAGTTCTTTGCAGCCATCAATCTTGTTTGAAATTTCTTGACTGTTTATTAATTTCTTTTTTGTATTGGGACGTAAAGACTGAGTGGTATTCAAGTTTTGGTATGAGCAGTGATTTCTTAGGGGAATTGTTACTCTTGTCCATTCTTTTAAAGGTTCTTACCAATTAGTAGTCTTTTGCTTTTTAGAAATTGTTTCCACGAATTTTACAGTACACTGTTAAAAAAATTTTAAATGGAATGGGACTTTAGTACTCCAGTTAAAGAAAAAGCCACATGTGGCGTGGAGCGGTCCACCAAGTAAACGCCGTTTCATCGTTCAGCTCAACGAAACCTAAAAATCAGCACAGCATTCGGAATCATCACATGCGTTTAATAGCCTTCATAGTGTCACGCCAGACGAACAGTGGAGAATTTCCCCAATTAAGCGTACTCTTAGTTTCGGTTTTTCTCTGGCATGAAACCACCTTCAAATTGTCTGAAACGCGTGATAACTTTTTCCAGCTCTGATCTTTTATTGTTCCCTTTACTTCCTCGGAGATAATCTAAACAGAGTGGGTTCGTTGATAGGCCATATACAGTAAATTATCATTAATGAAGCCTTATCTTATAAACAGAATTTTCACCTTAATAATGAGGTTTGGTAACAAAATGACAAGTGTGTTTGGGGGATATGTATTTGATCTTAAATTTGCAATTTCTATGAGTCTCCTAACCTTATGAGTTATACAAGATTCTTATAATCGTTATTATTTTAACGGCACTTATAATTATTAAATTATCTTTTTGAAACAACTTTTAAATAAATTTGTAAATAAACTTCTTTTTTCAGCCGCAGTACAAAATAGCGGACCCCATTTGCACTTTCTTCTTCTCTATTATTGTGATGGTGACTACAATTCCTATCCTGAAGGATCTTGCCGTCGTTCTTATGGAAGGGATGCCGCCTGGCACAGATTACAACATAATTTGCTCCCACCTGGCTGCTATTCCAGGCGTTAAAATGGTTCATTCTCTTCACGTGTGGGCCTTAACATTGGATAAAAATGCGATGTCCGTTCATTTAGCTATAGGTAAGTGGCTCTCTGGAGAGAGAACAAAAAAAAAAACTTTCGGAAATATATCTCTTGAAAATTAACCCTTTCGTTGCTATAGTCATCAATCGATGATATACGATAGACTGCTGTGCGCGTCAATTGATAACTTAATGTTTCCCGACCGCACCTATACTATTATTTCGTAAGGAAAATTTTCAAATTTTTTTCACATGTGGCGAGAATCTTTCAATTTAAGTTAACAGTGAAAGGGTTAATCCCAAATGATTATCGGGAAAGGAAAAGTTGAAGTTCAACTAAAAATTATTCTTGTTGATGGATGTGCATTGGAAATTTGTGGATCATTCCAGTATGTTTAGAAATGTCTTAGAAAGTTTGTTACTGCAAGTTGATCCAATGGTATTTCCTAAAATGCTTGGCACTTTGTTTTACTTATTTAATAGGAAGGACGAGTTTGACGTTGACATTAATTGCTTTTTTTCGTCAAGGATGAAGTGAACGTGAATACAAAGAATTGTATATTTTAGGAGAAGGCATATTATTTTTATATTAATTTTTTTAGAGGCGTTTCAGATAATAGTGTAAACTACCTTTTTTTTTTAAGTAAAAGCACTTCATTTCGAAAGGTTAATTTTGGTTTGTTAATTGGTTAGCTAGCGAAGGAAGCTAGAATTCAATTGAGGTACGGACGTGATTCCATTTCATTCATCGCCCTTCTGACCACCTATAAAGTAAAGGTAACTTTACCCCCCCCCCCCCCCATGTGATACAGTCCACTTGTAAGATTTATTTTATAAAGAAATGGTCTTTTTGTTCGAGTGGCTACGAACCGTATCGGTTCTTGATTCAGTTTTCATGGTATAAGCAACCATATTCACTCTGCCTAGTATAGGCCCGTACCCCTATCCCGTCCTCTATATCGACCTTTGCGTCTTCATCCTGTGTCCTCTTCATCCGTTCGTCCCTCCCAGAACTTCCAATTTCATTGTCCCCCATCTGCTCCACCTCAGTGGCATCTAGTCTGTTTAACCATCCTCCCTAAACCATTGCTGACATTTCGGCATATATATAAAAAACCGCTCCCTTCTCTGGTCCATCTTCCACTCCTCGCTCTTCTGTTAAACGACCCATCGCCAGCCCCCTGCGCTTGGGCCCCTTTCCCAAGCTTCCTTGCTCAGGTTCCCCGTCTCCTCGTTCTCTTCCTCCTGCTCTCGTATCCCTCGTTTTTCCAGCTCATCTGAGTTCCCCCGTTTCCTTTCGCCAACGTCTCCTTCCCTCCATTCCTGATGGTGGTCATGCAGCCTCTGAAATTCAAGCTCAAGCTGACATCCACTCTTCCCCCTTTCTCCACCCCTCCCGCTCCTTCTTTGAACTTCCGATGCCCTTGGCGTCGTCTTCACTTCCACCCCGGAAACAGGATTCACCCCGCCCTGCTTCGTACCTCCATTCTTGCATCTTCCCCCTGAAAACCAAACCCCCGCCATCTCCTTTCATCCGTTCTTCGATCACCCCTTTTTAATCTGACCCTGTTTCGTCTGCTCATTCTTCTGGTCACACTTCTAAATTTCGCCCCGATTACGTCTCGCCCCCTGTATTGCATTCTTGATGGGAGCTATCTTTCAATGGAATTGCCGGGGCCTTCTCCCTAATTGGGAGAACTTCCTTATCCAGGATTTTGATCCAATGTGTGTGTGTGTGTGTGTGTGTGTGTGTGTCTGCGTGTGTGTGTGTGCCTTCAGGAGACCCAACTTGGGGTTCGTCCCTTGCACCCTCTCCGAAGGTTTTCTTCGTATCTCTTCCCCCACCCCACCCCTCCGTCCAATGCAGTCCCACGTGAGGGTACAGCCGTTTTCGTCCGATCTGACGTGCCCTCTGTTCCCCCACTTTCCCCCTTCTATTCCCCTCTTTCCAGGCTGTAGCGGCCCGGTTTTCCTTGACTGTTTATATTCTGTTTCTCTATATATCCCCCCCCCCCCCCCCCAGTCACAGGAATTTTCTGTTGACGCTCTTTCTGCTCTCCTCTTGCAGCTTCCTTCCCCCTTCCTCCTCCTGGGAGATTTCAACGCACGCCATCCTCTGTGGGGTGATGCTGTCACCAATCAGCTGGGTAGCGTTGTGGTCTCCCTTCCCTCAACTTCTTGTCCGTCTTCTCAACACCGGCCAGCCCGCAACTTTTCATCATCAGACCCCCATACGTTTTCCTCCATAAATCTTTCGCTTGCTTCTTCCGCCTCCCTGGATTTCTCTTGGTCTCTCACTCCAGACCTTTACGGTAGTGACCATTCATCCCCCCTCCACCGTATGCCCTGGACTTTCGGCTCTTCCGCTCTTCTTACCTGATGGTCTTTCGCTAAAACTGACTGACCTCTTTTCCACTCGGCAAGTCAAACCACTGCAGTTTTGAGCAACTTCCCGACTGTCGATGCTGCCTCCACCTACCTCACCGATCACATCACTTCTGCCGCTCTGTCCTCCATTCCCAAGTCAACATTTCTCCGTACCTCTGCCCCTTCGGTTCCATTGTGGACCCCAACATGCGCTCTGGCCCTTCGAGTTTCTTGGCGAGTTTGTCTCCTCTCTCGCCACCCGCACCCCTTCCTCCCGAATTTGGAACAAGATTCGGAAAATTTGCGATAAATCATCCTCTTATCCTCCTGTCCTTAGGGGCCATTCAAAAAACCACGTGGTCCTTAAAGGGGGGAGGGGTCCATTATTTGACCAAGGACCACATGGGGAGCGGGGGGTCTTTACGTTTAACTACGTGGCCAATACTGAGCATCAGAATAGCTTGTTTATCATATTTATGTATACATTTTTTTTTTTCGTAAACTCCAGAAAATTCCAGAAGACTCGAATCTTTATAAACACATTCGCTGTACCTTTATTTCGGAAAATTCTAGAAGATTCGAATCTTTAACGTTCGTGAAACACAAATTCACCATACTTTTAATTTGCTTTATTTTAATTTACATAAGATTAAGAAGGGGTGGGGGTGACTTCAGAAGAACACGTGGTTTTGGAGGGGGTTTTTGAATGACCCCTTACGATAGATGGGCGCCCAGTGTCGTCTTCTACTGCAGTGGCCGAGGCCTTGGGCTCGACCATTGCTTCTATCTCCCGACACGAGTACCGTGATCCTGCTCTCCTCCGACGTGAGGATTTGCTTCGTTCCCCTCCCCTTTTTCAGACTCACAATAATTTCCCTTATAACCGCCTTTTTTCCATATCGGAGCTGCGATCGGCGTTGGCTTCCTGCGGCAACTCTGCTCCCGGCCTCGACGGCATTCACTTCGATATGCTTCGCCACGTACACCCTTCGGTTCTTTTCTTTCTCCTCACCCTCTACAATTGGATTTAGGTAGAGGGCACCTTCCCCTTTTGTTGGAGGGAAGCAGTGGTGCTCCCTTCCCTAAACCCGATAAGGACCCGACATCTCCCCCTTAACTACCTTCCAATACCCCTCACTAGCTGCCTCGCTAAACTTTTAGAGAAGATGGTTTCTCGGCGTCTGATGTGGCACTTAGACTGCCACAATTTACTTTCTCCAAAACAGACCGGTTTTCGCAGGGTCCGTAGCACCACCGACATCTTAGTTCAGTTGGAGACTGCGGTCCGTGTCTCATTTGCAGAGCAGCGTCACCTTTATGCAGTTTTTTATTTGGAGAAAGGGTATCACGCCACCTGCTGTTGGTGGATCTGCCGAAAACGTTATCGCTTGGGTTTCCGAGGTTATCTCCCTTCCTTTATCTCCAACTTTGTCTTCCCCTTCCTTTCGTGTTAAGGTGGGTACCTCCCTCTCTTCTGAGAGATTACGGCCTACCTCTATGTCGACGACTGTCATATATTGTTCCGGTTCCTGACCTGTCTTCCTTGAACATCTCCTCTAGCGGGCCCTAGATTCGGTCTCCAGATGAACCACAGAACACTGGTTTCGATTTTCCCCTTCGAAAACGGTGGTGATGCACTTTTGTAGACTCCGCCGCTTCACTGCCGTTCCTTCCCTCTTTATGGATCGCCACTCCCGTTATTCCCCACTTGAAGGCTTCGTGCCTTCAGACTTGTGCCAATCTCAAGTTCCTCTCTCATACTGATTCGGGTGCTGACCGCCATACCCTTTAGAGCAGTGGTTCTTAACCAGGGGGGCGCGCCCCCTAGAAACAGGAATTTCTCTAATTGTATTTGTTATTCTCTTAACGAGAGCATGGGCTAATATTGAGAAGTTATTGAGAATGTTATTTTGATTGAAAGGGGGCGGAGGGAAGGACCAATTCCTAGAGGGGGCATGGTAGTAAAAAGGTTAAGAACCACTGCTTTAGAGGCTCTACCACTGGTCTAAAGTGAGTTAGATTATGGCTGTCAGGCCCATTCCTCCGCTCTGCGCATGCTGGACCCGATCCGCTCCCTGGGTGTGCGCATCAGCGCTGGCGCATTCCGATCTTCTTCTATTGTCAGCCTTTATGCAGAAAGTGGGCATCTCGTGTTGAATGCCCACTGTACCTTAGAGGTCTGAAATACCTCTTTCGCGTTCAGCAGTTTTCTCCCAACCCGGTCTTCCAATCCCTCTTCGGCATGCTTTGACCGTCATTCCCACGTGATCCGACCGTTTGGTCTTCGAATGGCCCCCGTCCTGTCTTTTTTGGCGAGTGCTCTCATCCCCCCCCCCCCCACTACTTTCCCACCGTATGTGCTCCCTCCTTTTTACTGTATCGAAGCCAGTCCCGCCCTTCGACAACTATTTCTATCCCATTCCTCTTCCCATGCTGACTCTATCCCTGTGTTCAATGACGGCTCTCGCTCGCCACTTGGAGTCGGTTGCGCTGCCGTCTTCCCATCTGAAATTAAATCACTTTCCCCTCTCTTGTCTCTCCGCACCCACTGGTGCGACAGATGCAGGACTGGCTGGTCCTTGTTTTATTGGGTACCTTCCACGTAGGTGTTCCGGGCAACGAACGCGCGGACGCCGCGGCGAGGGAGGTGTCCTCCCTGCCTTTCGACCCTAACATGCCTCTCCCGGCGTCGGACTTCACGAGGGTTTTCCGGGATGCACTCCTTCGGAGGTGGCAGCGCCATTGGGAGGTTGTCTGGGAATCCCTTGAGGGCGTTGAAACCCACGATTCTTCAGTGGCCTTCCTCTTGTCAGTGTGATTGACTAGATATCGTCTTGCGCATGGGTATCTTATAACGGGGGATGTTGCCCCCTCCTGCCCTTGCGGCATTCCTCTCCGTTTCACATTTGCTATGTTTGTCCTGCCTTTGCCATCGCTCGTCCCAGTGCCTCCCTTTTTGTCCTTCAGGCTCGTCTCTTACTCTATTGTTGGGTGACCCCACGCCTATACTAAAGGACGCTTTTCTCCTTTCTCCGTCAAACTGGCCGCCTGCTCTCTATTTAATGACTCCGGTGTAATTTTTTCCTCCTTTTGCTGTTCATGGTGCCTTTACTCTTCACACGACTTTTCTCTAGCTGTTACTCCTTCAAAGTCCTTATCCCTTCTCCTTGTGCTCTCTTTTTTACTTTAGTTTCGGCGCGATATGACCTTGGCAGTTGAAGCGCCAGTGAAGCACTGCTGTTTATTGAATTCCGCCTAGTATAGAGCCTATATATATCGTACCATATTTACCTTGTATTGGTTCTGCAGGTCAGGCTTAAAGCCCCACCTGTGATTGTTGCCTAGTGTAGGATAATTACTCTTAACTGTATTTTGGTATTTATACCCCCCCCCCCCCCCCCATGTCAGTCTATAAAGTTGTTTATTTTGCGATGTATCCCTTACTTGTGCTCTATATATATGGGTTTGTTAGAACCGAGCAGCATTGTGTTTGAATAGTTGATTTCATAAAGGAGCCATTGTTTCTCTTAAGGGCTTTAACATCTGTCCAGTTATTGCCTTGGCTTATTTACTGCGATCTTATTTTGCATATTCACGTCGTTGGTTATGATTATTAAAGTACCTTGCAGACTATTTTCTCAGGCTTTATTTCTGTCTAAAGTACAAGTATAGTATTCCATTGTATTTAGTTTTTTACCCCATATCAATGGAGCTGAAACTTCGAATTGTTAAATTCTGTATTCTCTGACTGTGTGGCGGGGGGGGGGGGGGGGACTACTTACCACCTACTCCATAGATGACATTCCTTGAATCGTATAATTTCTTTACTGCCCCTTAAAGTTGTGTAACCATTTTATTTGCTTTGGCCGGTTTTCCCCATATCTTTGTTTATGAACTACTGTTCTGTGGTTAAACTTATCAAATACGTGGGTAAAATTTGTGTATGACATCGCTAATACTCTGGAAAGAAAGCATACTATATTATATTGATCAAGCACTTATGGTTAACGATCTGCCAACCCTGAATTCATGGTGGTTCTCAATGCATTTTCCTTTTTCTCGATCCTCGGTTTCTTTCTTACGACTCTGTACTCGGAAAGATCTGTAGCTCTTTACTAGTTATCTAGCTCCATCCTTGAAATTCGGAACAGTGCTCAGTACTGTATTCAGCATTTCTATGTCCAGTAATTTCCTGTTTTGATAGGTGATATTCCATTTCTCATATTAGGCACATGATGTTAGCGAGAGCTCCATTGGATCATCAGTAGGTTTTCACTTTTCGGGGTTCCTGTGGTCGCTTCGGTTCCGTGGTTGCATTTTTTATTATTATTATTATTATTAGTAGTAGTAGTAGTAGTAGTACTTTTTATCACTTTTCTTTGAAGTTTTTACTAATTTTATGGCTATTCTTTTTAACGAAAAGTAGTTTTTTTTTCTCTTTCCTGGTGTTTTGTGGACATATTCCTAAGATTATCAATTCAGAGCTGGGCATTTGCGGCATATTTTGCGGTACCACCGCACTACCACCCGGGCCCCCATAACGCAGTACCGCAAAGGATCGCTGAAAGTACCGCAGTACCGCTACCGCATTCAAATTTCCGCGTACCGGTTTGGTACCGGTTTGGTAGTGCAGCAGTACCGCAGTACCGCAATATGCCGCAAGTGCCCAGCTCTGATTATCATAATCTACTAAAGGATATCAGTTTTTTATAATCCTTTAGTGTCTGAGGTTCCCAGTTTTGAATTGGCAAGTTAATATAAATAAACTTATTTAAACTTTACACAATTTTCGTTATGGTTTTATATTTTTAGGTGCTCTTACAGTGTTCACATATATGTGACCAACGGGCATTCTGGGAACTAAGAGTCTCAATGAGAAACATACTGCCCTCTATTGTTTCTGCTGTACGATTTGTCCGTATATGTAGACAATAGGTACTCGTCGATATAATAGTGAACCAGTGTTGCGGGCTTAAAATTGCCCACTCGTGTGGACAAGTCATTAAAGCGTTATTAAACTTTTCCCGTCTTCATTATAATTATCGATTTTTATCCCATCCCAATTTCAGATTTTGAAATCCGTTTTCGAGATGTCTGATCCTGTTTGATGTATGGTGCTCGTCTTTATCAACTAGATTGTGATCACATATTACCGTCGGGATTATTAATTAACTGATTAAAGATGCTGTTATATGTGAAACTATGTCTAGGCATTTAACTTAATTGCAGTGATTTCTTGCGTCAACACATTTCCCTGCGGAGATAGCAAGAGATTTGCTCGTTTCTGTTCTTTTGTCCCGCCTTTATTAAAGTCATGCAAATGCTTTTCCCATACGTTTCGTATATTATGAGAGGAATTGAATTGCTCTCAGGAGTTGTCGAGATTTTAAGTTTTTAATAAATTTCTAGTTTCATCTAAACTACAATAGTAGGCGAAATGAAACTTTTTTTAAGAGCCACGATATTAGGGTGAATGCCCAAAGGGCACACTGCCCGAGCATTAACAGAGTAAGCGGCCAACTCAACCCAACCTAGTAGCCAGCAGGCGCGAGCGTATAAGACCCTCGTCACCACCGTAACCACTGAGATACTGGACAAATCACTCTTTACCACGTAGTACAGTATTATCATTTCCCCTTAGGTGAAGATTCCGATTCGGAAATGGTGCTCAAAGATGCTCAGCGAGTGATAAGATACAGGCATCAAATAGATCACACAACTATCCAAGTGGAGAAATATCAGCCTCTTTTGATGGATAATTGTCAACAGTGTCAACCCCTTTTGTCATAAGTGAAGATTAATTTAAGTCCAGATTTTACGTGCAAAAGCAATCGTTGAACACACAATATTAGATATAAAAAAAATCGTTTCGGTAAGTCATTGACTTAAAAATTATTTTTCGTACGTGTTAAATTTTTATGATGAACGTTGTAAAGAGTAGTTTTCCTATATTAATTAAATATGTATATAAAGTTTTGTCATATGGTTGAAAACGGACTTTTAAATTAGTTTTGTATATAGGTATTATTGGGGTATGTTAGGTTGTTCAAGGTACTTGCATTATATAAAATTTTTAGAATTAGCGTTTGAAATTTACGAGACATAAATATTTATAATGTGACATTATAAATCTCTCATAAATTTCAAACATTATTAATGTCACCTCTTCTTTTAGAACATTTCAAGAACACGTTAACCTTTTAATTTATAGTTTTGCAAGTCATTTTATTATGTAAATTCAGTTGTAGTTAATTCATTGCGTTGTATTTTATTGTTTATAAAATTAATTTTGAATTTCGGTGTTTTAAGTTCTAGAAAGCTGGAGATATTAATTATAGATTTTGCAGAGTGAAATGGTCAAGGCTTTAAGATTATTAATACTTCATTATTTTGAGAAGAAAAAAGGATTGTCATGAAATTACTGTTATCGAAGTTTAAATCGTACAGTATATGCATTACTTCATCGATATAGTTAATTTATTTTTGTTATGTATTTTGCATGCTCATCGTTATTCTTCATTTAAAAGTTTTATGGTATGATATATTTAAGATAGCATAACGTGGCCAAAGATCCAGATGTAAATTGCTAAGTGTGTTTTTTATGAGTAATGGTGCTGTTGAAAAGGATATTGTAATATATAGTACAGATAGCAACTAAAACGAATGGTAAATAATTCCGAAACAGTACTTAAATAATTGTAATTTTCTTACTACGATGAGTTTTGTCTTCCAATACAGGAATTATACACACACACACACACACACACACACACACACACACACACACACACACACTATGAAAATTATTTCACGAAAGTAACACTATATAATGCGTATGTATGTATATTAGAGTATGTAATAAATATTTTTTCACAGTATACATCAATGTTATGTTAAACTTCCGCGTGTTGGCGAGTCGATTGGAAAGGAAAGCAATTTATGTAAAATACTAGTCTCTCCCTTTCCACTGACTAGATATCTATAAATTTAGTATTTAGTATTTTGATATATTGACTTAAGGTGTCCAGTACGTTAGTAACTATCCCCCCCCGTTTTTCTTTGCGTTAAATCATATTCAACAGTTTTGAAAAAACGTTATCAGAAGTGGGGTGTATTTTATGTATAGGAACCGATAGAGTCGTCTTGCTACTAACATAAGAGAAGCAATTGATTTGTGATGTAAGTCTACCCATCTCTCTACCTGAATCTTTTAACTCTATGTACGACTGAACTTACACCTCTACCTAATAACTGTGCATACGCTTTTTAAAGGAGTTTGGATTCCTTGATTTGAATGTAATTTTTGCACAATTCTTAGTTGAGTATGATACTCTGTACACGCTTCTCTTTTCGAACTTGTGCTTCAATTTTTTTTATTTGTCCAGGTTTGTTTTCTTAAAATTGTGTGTAATGTTTCCTTTGTAAAACAATGAAGGTGGTGCTGGAAAATAATTATAAATTAACTAATATTCACCGAGTGAAAAGGTTTTTCTCTATTAAGAGTATTTCATATGGAAGCGGTATCATAATAGGTATGTTTGTGATGCAGTTTGGACATTCATCGCAGAGACCGATTCATTTTAAATTAGTATACTGTAAGGGAATGGCACTAATTTCCATTTTCCTATTTGCTTTAGTTAATAATAGTCGCACTTGGAAATCTAACAATGATTCGACAATTGTCACGTCTACATGTAGAGTATGTCGCTGAAGTTGTAAGAATTTGTGGTAGTCACTATTCTTTAGTTATAAAAATGGCTGTATGACCTTTTTCATTCATAAAAAGTTATTGGAGTTGTGAATGACTTATAGGTAAATGCTTTGTTGACCAATCAGCTGCATCCGTGGGTTTGCTTCGGGTTTATCCGG
This sequence comes from Bathynomus jamesi, assembly GCA_023014485.1. NCBI lineage: Eukaryota > Metazoa > Arthropoda > Malacostraca > Isopoda > Cirolanidae > Bathynomus > Bathynomus jamesi. The sequence goes on along the minus strand of JAJOZX010006927.1, from coordinate 190,738 downwards.
TATAAGGAGTCTGTTGTAAATAGTCCAAGTTCATTCCATTCATTTTAGTTTCCTCCACATGCTGTACACGTCCTCTACTCGCATTTCTGCAGCATCACGATTTAACAAATTATTCTCTTCAGCGACAATGGTCTTCCCCCATTTACAGCTTTCACGTATGTGTAAATATGTTTGTAATTTATGTAAATAGTTCAAAATATGAAAATTCCAATTTGATTTAAATATTTTTTAACAAATTAAATTATTATTATACGCTTTCAGAATGTCGCAACTACATTGTTAATATATACGTAGAGTATATTCGAATGTATTTAGTGAAGTTTATTTTAAAATGTTTCCTTGACATACTGTACTTTGTATGACCTTTAATTTCTGGTAACAAGGCATTATCATGGTGTTTGTTTCATAAAAATAGCATAGCACTTACGCTTAAAATTTTAAGAGTAAGCTGCTTTTCATTTTACCCATCAAAATTTTTAAAATTTGAGGAAGCTGTGTGGAAGAACTATTGGTTGGAGGGTGAAAAGGGAAAGTGATGCAAAATTTCTGAGAAACACTCATCTCATTCCTTTGTCATCCTCCAATTAATGGTTTTTCTACACAGCTTCCTCAAATGATAAAAATTTTGATGTGCAGCAGCTTTTCATTTTACCCATCATCAGGTGTTCTGTAAAGACTGACGTAGGTTTTACTATTATTGCGTTTTCTCTTCATTTCTTTCTCTTCCGTTCTTTCATCATTCTTTTCAGGATTTATGTGAAGTAGAATTAAGACTAGGAGAGGGAAAGTGAGATCTAATGTAGATACAGATTCCTCTTCCTTTCCAGTGGAAAAACTGTACATTTAGCTCAGGAAGTGAACAAATAGCATACTTCAGTATTTCTAAAATCATGCTTTAAAAAGAACAAAGTTAGTTTAGAACATTGATATTTGTATCTGAGTGTATTTATATCTTGGATATATTTTGTTACAATTATTGATCAATACATATTACAGAATTTTTTATATGTTTCAATTTTCCTTCCGATTCTGTTTTATCTTAAAATAAAAAAAAAAACGCCCGATATTGTAACTTAAATAAAATAATTAAACTTTTACTGGAAATTCTCTCTACATGGGGAATTAGTTTCCTTGTGCAAAATATGCTGCATGTGATGTCCTCTCGGTTCATTAACTACACACGGACAAAATTTTTTTTTAATACCATGGAGAGAAAATCGAGAAATTTCTTTTTCAATTAGTACTTTCAATTTTTATATGTATGAATTCTGTTTAAACCCCCTTGTAGGAGCTGACACGACTGACCCTGATTACCCTCAGTTTCTGGTCCTCAATTCTTCCGCCTCTCCCCCCCCCCTCCCTCACAATTGGATGTTTTTGAGGTCTACGATGACCACTTCCTGTTGTGGCGATCCCCGACAGATGTGGCCCCAGAATGATGGTTATCTTGTGGTGGAGGTCTCCTCCAGAGCCCAACACCAGAAGGTTTCCTCTCTCGACCCTGGATTGTCTTCCCCACTCCTCTAACACTTGTACGAGTGTAGTACATGCTCCCCGCCTTTGGGAATACTAGGAATCGGATCTTCTCACCCGCCTCTCCTCTCAAAGTGATCCGTGTTTACCGCCCACCCCGTTTGGTTCAGGAGGCAAGGGTTCCATCTCCCTTATTTATTCTGACCTTTGCTCTTTCCCAGTTACCTAAGAAAATTAGGGCCGGTTATCTTCAATTTCCGGTCCGTCGTTACATCCCCAGACCACGCCGATGTTTCTTGCTAGAGGTTCGGACACGTCAGTAAGACATGGCGAAGTTCCTATGGCGTTTGTGTCGACTGCGCGTCTCCGACACATGGTTCCTCCTGTTCGAATCATCCTCGCTGTGCCAACTGTGGAGAAGACGCCGCCTCTTCCTGTCCGACTTACCTATTCGAGCGTGAGGTCCTGTCGGTCCAGGAATCGGACAAGGTCAGCTTTCAGGAAGCGAGGGCCCGCGTTAGGTCCCGATTCGCTCGCCCAGGCCTTACTTTTGCTCAAACACTGCGCTCTTCCCGCCCAACTACTCCCGTTCGCCCCGAACTTCGTCCACCTCCGTACCGTCCTCTTCCACACCCTATCACTCTAGGCCTGATCAGGCTTCGTCCACCCGTCCCCCTATCCCGTCCTCTTCCTTCTCGTCGTCTCCACCCCCTGTGTTCACTGTTCCTCCAGCCCGTCCCCCTAGAATTTCCAATTCCACTGTTCCCATCTGCTCCACTTCTAACTACTAACCCGCTTATTCTTCCTCCTGAAACCATTGCTGACATTTCAGCATATATAGCGAAAACCGCCCCCTCTTCTGGACTCTTCCCCCTCTACGCTCTTCCGTTAAACGGCCCATCGCGAGCCCCCGGCGTTTGGGTCCCTCTGCCAAGCTTCCTTGCTCAGGCCCCCCCCCCCCACCGTCTCCTCGTCCCATTGCTCCCTCTTCCACCAGTTTTCTTCCTCCTACCCTCGTATCCCTTCCGTCTTCAAAGAGCCCTTTCGTTGCCGTCTCCTCTTCATTCCCGTTTTCCTTCGCGACCGTCCCCTTCCCTTCTCTATTCCTGATGGTGGTTATGCGGCCTCTGAAATTCAAATTCAAGCCGACATCCACCTTCCCCCTCCTCCCCACCACCCCTCTCCCTCGGTAACCTCTCGATGCCCTTAGCATCGTCACCCCCACCCCCCGGCCCGCTTTGAACACCCATTCCTTTCCGCCCCGCTCCTTCCTTGACCTCCCGATGCCTCCGGAATATTCTCATCCACCTCCATCTCAGATATTAGATTCACCACGCCCTGCTTCCTATCCACGTTCTCGCATTCCTCCCCCACCACGGAAACTAAACCCCCAACATCCCCTTTCATCTGCTCCTCAATCACCCCCTTCTTCAACCCGCCCCCCAGCTCAGTCAGCTTGCCCTTCTGGTCGTGCCTGTAACTCTCGCCCGATAACGTCTCTCGCTCCCCTTGTATTCCGCTCCTGAAGGCAGCTATTCCTTCAATGGAATTGCCGAGGACTTCTCCCTAATTGGGAGGATTTCCTCCTTATCCAGGATTTTGACCCAATGTGGGTCTGCCTTCAGGAGACCCAACTTGGGGTTCGCCCCTTGTGTCCTCTCCGAAGGTTTTCATCATATATATCCCCCCCCTCCGTCTGATGCAGCCCCCCGTGGGGGCACAGCCGTTTTCATCCGTTCTGATGTGCCATCTACGTCCCTTCCCCTCAACACCCATCTCCAAGCAGTGGCGGCCCAGGTTTTCCTAGACCATTTATATAGTTTGCTCTTTATATCTCGCCCCGTCACAGGAACTTTCTGTTGACGATCTTTCCGCTCTCCTCCTCCTGGGGTACTTCGTGTGCCATCCTCTATGGGGTGATACTGTCACCAACCAGCCGGGTGGCGTTGTGGTCTCTCTTCTTTCAACAACTATGTCTTCTCAACACCGGCCAGCCCACAGCTTTTCACCTCCAGACCCGTACATTTTTCTCCATAGATCTTTCGCTTATTTCTCCTTCCGCTTTCCTTGACTTCTCCTGGTCTGTCACTCCAGACTTTTACAGTAGCGATCATTTCCCCCTCCTCCACTCTTCCTACCCGATGGTGCTTCGCGAAAGCCGAGTGGCCTCTTTTCTACGCCGAAAGTCAAACCTCTGCCGCTCTGAGTAACTTCCCGACTGTTGATGCTGTCTCCACCTACCTCACAGATCATATCACCTGTGCTGCTCTGTCCTCCATTCCCAGATCTACATTTCCCCGCACCTCTGCCCCTTCGGTTCCATGGTGGACCCCGTCATGCACTCTGGCTGTTCAGGCTAAGAAGTCGGCCTTTCGTCTTCAACGCAATCCATCCCTAGTAAATTCAATAGCCTTTAAACATACGCGAGCTCAGGCCCGTCGCACAGTCTGTGAAGCCCGCCGCTTTTCTTGGCGAGCTTACGTCTCTTCCCCCACCTCCCACACCCCTTCCTCTCGAATCTGGAACAAGATCCGGGAAATCCACTTCTCATCCTTCTCCTGTCCTCACGATCGACGGACGCCCAGTGTCCTCTCCTACGGCAGTGGCCGAGACCTTGGTCTCAACCATAACCTCCATCTCCCGACACGACCACCATGATCCTGCATTCCTCCGCCGTCAGGCTTTGATTGTTTGCTCCCCTCACCTTTTTCACTCTCAATAATTTCCCCGATAACCGAATTTTTTCTATGTCGGAGCTGAGATCGGCGTTAGCTTCTTGCGGCAACACTGCTCCCGGCCCTGACGGCATTCATTTCAAAATGCTTCGTCACCTACACCCTTCGGTTTATTTCTTTCGCCTCACATTCTAAAATTGGATCTGGGTGGGGGGCACCTTCCCCTCCTATTGGAAGGAAGCAGTGGCGCTCCCCTTTCCTATACCCGGGAAGGATCCGACATCTCTCAAAGTTTTGAGAAGCAGTTAGTGAGGGTTATTGGGCGGTAATTGAGAGAAGTTGGTTTCCCGGCGGCTGATGTGGCACCAAGAACGCCACAATTTACTTTCCCTTGCACAGACCGATTTTCGCAGGGGCCGTAATACCACTGACATCTTAGTTCAGTTGGAAACTGCGGGCGTGTCTCATTTGCAGAGCGACGTCATCTTTATGTAGTCTTTTTTTTTTTGACTTAGAGAAAGCGTATGACACTACCTGGCGGTGGTGGATCTGCCGAAAACTTTACTTTTTGGGCTTTCGAGGTTTTCTCCCCTCCGTTATCTCCAACTTTCTGACTTCCCGTTCCTTTCGAGTACAGGTGGGTACCTCCCTCCCCTCCTGTGCATTGGTAGGAGTGTCCCCCCCCTATGGCAGCGTCGTGAGCATCGTTTTCTTCGCCTTGGCGATCGACGACGTGGTGACGGTTCTGCCCCCAGGGATTACAGCCACCCTTTATGTAGACGACCTAACCATATATTGCTCCTCCTCCCGATCTGCCTTCCTTGAACGTATCCTCCAGCGGGGCCTGGATTCGATTTCCAAATGGGCCACAGACCACGGGTTCGATTTTCCCCTTCAAAAACGGTGGCAATGTGTGTTTGCTGCCGTCGCTGCACTGCTGTTCCCTTTCTCTTTATGGATCACCAGTCTCCGTTGTGCCCGAAACTAGGTTTCTGGGTCGTCTCCTTGATTCCTGCCCCTCCTGGATCCCCCATTTGAAGTCCCTGAAGGCTTCATGCCGACAGACTTGTACCCTTCTCAAGTTCCTCTCTCATACTGACTCGGGTGCTGAACGCCATATTCTTTGGCGGCTCTACCACGCCCTAGTCCAAAGTAAGTTGGATTATGGCTGTCAGACCTATTCCTCCGCTTCTGCCTCCGCTCTGCGCATGCTCTTCCCGATTCGCTCCTTAGGTGTGCGCATCAGCACTGGCGCATTCCAATCTTTTCCAATCGTTAGCCTGTATGCAGAGAGTATCCCTCTCCCATTGGATGCCCATCGTACCTTGGAGGGTCTCAAATACCTTCTTCGTGGTCGGCAGTTCTCTCCCACCCCGTCTTCCAATCCCTCTTCGGCCCTTCCACTGTGGCATGTTTTGACCGTCATCTCCACTTGATCCGACCGTTTGGTCTCCGAATGGCTCCCGTCCTGTCTTCTCTCGGGGTGGAGGGGCGAGTGCTGTCCTCTTCCTCCTCCAACTACCCCCCGTGGGTCATTTCTCCTCCGTATCTGCTCCTTCCTTTCTATTGTGCCAAAGTCCCAATTCCACCCATCCGCCCTTCTGCAACTATTCTTATCGCATTCCTCTTCCCATGCTGACTCTATTCCAGTGTTCACTGACGGCTCTCGCTCTCCACTTGGAGTGGGCTTCGCGGCCGTCTTCCCATCAGAAATTAAATCATTATCCCTACCCCCAGCGGGTTCCATCTTTACAGCGGAACTATCGGCTCTTCTTTTGGCCCTTCGGTTCCTTTTTCAGCTCCCCTCTACATCGTTTATAATTTATTCTGACTCCCGTAGCGCTCTTGAGGCCCTGTCATTTCTTGTCTCCGCACCCGTTGGTGCGACAGATTCAGGACTGTCTGGTCCTTCTTTCATCACGCCGTAAGGTAGTCGCCTTCTGTTGGGTACCTTCCCACGTTGGTATTCCGGGTAACGAAACCGCGGACTCCGCGGCGAGGGGTGTCCTTCGTGCCTTTCGACCCTCACACGCTTCTCCCGGTGTCGGACTTTACGAGGATTTTCCGAGAGGCACTCCTTCGACGGTGGCAGCAGCAGGGGGTGGATGTCAGATAATTCCTTGAGGGCGTTGAAGCCCACGATTCGACGGTGGCCTTCCTTCTGTCAGCGTGACCGACGGTCAGAAACCGCTCTGTTGCGTCTACGCATCGGTCATACTCGTCTCACGCATGGGCATCTTAGGACGAGAGATGTTGCCTCCTCCTGCCCATGCGGCATTCCTCTCTGTTTCACATTTGCTTTTGGTTTGTCCTGCCTTTGCCATTGCTCGCTCCCAGTTCCTCCCTTTTTTCCCTTCAGGCTCCACTCTTACTTTTACTATGTTGTTGGGTGACTGTATGCCAGTACCAAAGGACACGCTTTTCTCTCTTCTCCGTCAAACTGGCATACTTTCTATTTAATATGACTTGGGTGTAATTTCTTCCTTCCTTTGTTGATCATGTCTATTTTTCTCTCACGACTTTTCCTTAACTGTTACTCCTTCAAAGTCTCCCTTATCCCATTTCCTCGTGCTCTCTCTACTTTAGTTTCGGCGCGATATGACCTTAGTAGTTGAAGCGCCAGTGAAGCACTGCTATTTATTCTTTCATTCCTCCTCTTTCAATTCAAATTTCTTTTCTGGCCGATCTATACCTGCGGTTATAGATGACCACTGTTCTCTTAAAGCTATTAACAGTGGTGTTCCTCAGGGTTCTGTCCTGTCACCCATTTTTTAAATTTTATTTATCAATGATCTATTAAGTTGCACTTCCTCTCCTATCCACTCTTATAACATTATTCCACTCTTCACTTCACCCGCTTCACAAAGCGTCCCTCTCAACAGTCACTCCATGCTTCGTGTAGGGCGGCTATGCTACACCTGCCCTCTGATCTTTCTGCTATCTTAGATTGGGGCAGAGAAAACCTGGCTTTCATTCCCTCAAAAACTCGGTTTCTCAGTCTCTCGACTCGTCACATTTTTCCACACGACTATACCCTTACCTTCAACAATGCACAACTTAATCCTTCCTCTTCTCTTAACATTCTTGGCAATTTGCTTTTCTCGTGATCTTTTGTGGAAAAATCGCGTGTATTCTCTTTCGAAAACAGCTTCTAAGAGGTTAGGTGTGTTGTACCGGATCCGCAGTTTCTTCATCCCCATTCAGTTGCTCTCTCTGTACAGGAGTCTTGTCCGCCCGTTTGGAATACGCTTCTCATGTGTGGGGTGGTTTGACCGGGTGGGGGTGGGATACTTGACCGGGTGAAATCGAAGGCTTTTCATCTCATCAATTTCCCGACTCTTACCGACTGTCTTCAATCCCTCTCCCTTCGCCGCAATGTTGCCTCACTCTCAATAACGGACATTGCTCTTCTGAATCCTCTAACTGCGTGCCACCTCCTTTAAGGAGAGCACGCAGTACCCGACTTTCGACACATTCTCATTCCTTTTCTGTTCTGTTCTGTTCTGTTCTGTTCAACTCTCTAACGCAACCGTTAATCGGTATTTTCAATCTGTTCCAGAGTGGACTGGTTGAGCAGATGAAAATGTTCCTCAGTCCATCTTTTTCTCTGTCTATGACCTCCAATCTTTCAAACGCAGAATGTCCAGGCATCTGTTAAACCCTAGACCTTGATTTTGGCTCGAGGGGTATATCTGCGGGCATTCGCCCTTGTCCTCTCCTTCCTGCATAAAAAAAAAAAGTGGTTCGTGTGCAGAGAGCTTATGAGCCGAAAGTACATCACACACATGTTTTGCATTAGGGGAACTAATATCCCAAATGTATAGAAGGCACAGTAAGAGTTTCATGCTTTTATTTGTTAATAAAAAATATACAATCTTTTTAAGTGTCAGGTGTTTAAAAAATACCACACTATTAGTTGTAGTGAGAACGCGGAAAGACGGGCAGGTTTAAAATGCGCTGGCTTAACGCACAAAATTGTGGGAAAATATCGTGAGTTTCATATCTTGCTAAAACGATGGGCTTTAGAAATATTTCTCTGCTATTAACTTTCTCTCATAACTCTGTGTTATCCCTCTTGTCTGTCTTTCATTACTGGTTTTTAAAACTAGTTCCACTGTCCCTGAATTTCATAACCGCTTTCTATATTACGGCGGGTAATTATGGACTTTCCCCACCTGTTTTGATGAGATTTCCTTTTTCCCTTCTCGGCTTGTATTTTGTAAAGTTTCAGAAGTATTTACTTAGTTCGTCGCGGCGGTCTCTTCCCGTTGTTGGAATTTTTAGTAACAAACGAATGAAAAATAGCTGCCAAAACTTCAATTCACATCATCATCAATTCCTCTCTCATTTATTTTCCCAGTATGAACTACAGTATATTCCCTAACTGCGTTCTTTGATCCAGAATTTTTGGGACACGCATAGTGTTCCACCGGAGATTCTGTTACAGGTAACAAACTACCATGACTTTACAATCACTTTTAATGTCGGAAACTTCGCAAATTTTTTAAAATATTATTTTCTACACAAATGTAAAACAGGACTTACTAAGTTCTTTCAAAGTGCTTCTATCTTCGCTTCAGTAGCTTTCAATAACCTTCATTTCACTTGAATTACCGATAGAAGCAAGACGTTTCGAAATGATATGGAAGTGATTGAGTGGGGTTCATTTTCTGTAGTGTCGCAACGTAGAGGTATTTGACGCTAACGATGAAAAAGTAGATAAAATTATTTAAAAATGACACAGAAATTAGCGAATTACAGAACTTACGTTTACACAGTTTTGTTCCTTAATTTGGGGTAGCTGGTAAAAAGAACTTTAGCACAAAAGTGGGTAAAGTTATTAGTACTTCAGAGTTAAAGAACTGATAAATCGCATGACCCAGCTACAATCTATACCAGTAAATTTAGAAGCTGTAACCATCGTATATTCTATATGCCTCCAATTTAACTATGAGCTAGCGGATGTTAGAACACTTTCAACCAGAGTAAAATGAACAGTGGTGGGCACCGTTAACCAAAAAGTTAACTTCGATAACGATAATCCGTTAACCCCAATTTTTAACTCCGATAACGATAATCCGATAATTTTACTACAAAGTTAACGGAAGTTAACGCTAATCCGTTAACGATAACTATTTCTTTACTAACATTTAAAAAAAAAAAAAAAAAAAAAATCAAGGAAAAAAGCTTTAAAACCCATAGAAAATGTTTATTTATGCAAAATCCAACAATAAATAGGTATTTAACTGTATTTTTATCAAGTTTTGCAACTATTTTGCTTAACTTTTTTTTTTATTTTTAATAAAAAATGTACTGATTACATGATTTTGAAACCCTTGTAACCACTAACCATTAACTAAATTTTAATTTACCAGAGAATTATTATGGCGGGAACTGAAAGGTAAAATTAAATTTTAGGCACATTTATTAAAGACTATGACACAATGTGCTGGTTGCCCTTCAGAAAGACCAACTTCTCAAAGTTAGGCCCAACTGCCAGTCTTGACCTCTTGGGCCTCAGGATGTCCTTGCCGAGAGAGAAGAGCCGTTCCACTGCGGCAGAGGACGGAATTGGCAGACTGAAGTTATGGCGGTTTGAATTCATTCGCGGAGCGGTGATCTTCCGTGAATGACTCCTCGCAGTTAACGTCTTAACGGACTTTAACAGACTAAATATCGAGTTATCAGAAGTTAACTGGTCCGATAACGATAAATGGAAATTAACTTCCGTTAATAGTCCGTTAAAAAAGTTAACTTCGTTAATTAACTGTTATCGGATTAACGCTTTAGTGCCCAACACTGAAAATGAATATAAGAACTTATTGCGATAAAATACTCCCAGTATACCTCCACCAAAGCAAACAAACTCCAGATCAAAGCATTACTTCCGTTTCAGCCATGATGTGAACTAACACCAGTACTTTATTTATCTCATATAGAACAACTCCGTATAAACGTCACTGGTCAGGCTCACTCCAAAGAATGTACCGAAGAAAATCTTGGTGCAAACAAGCAACTTAGCAAGGCGTCTCATATACCTCTCATAGGAGTGTCTTAATTACAACCGAAATTCACTGTTGGTCGCTGCCATCTCTCTATAAAAATTATATTTCCATTAAAAAAAAAAAAAAAAAAATTGAAGGAAAATAGTTAATGGTGAGTATGAAAGTTGATGTGCAAAATTAAATATGTATGACGCTACTGATAGCAGTAATCAGTTTTTTTTTTTTTCTAGGAAGAAGGGGTGCCAAGGGCGAATGCCCCCCCCCCCCCAACCAAAGAGGACGAAAAGAGCCGAAATCAAAGTCCAAAGTTTTCAAGATACCTGAACACACTGCGTTTGAAAGACTGGTGGTCATAGACGGGGGGAAAGATGGATTGAGGAACATTTTTCCAGAGTTCACCGGTTGAGTAGATGAAAGATTGAAAATATAGATTAACCGTTGCGTTAGAGAGTTCGACAGAAAAGGAATGAGGATGTGTCGAAAGTCTGGTGGTGCGTGTTCTCCTTAAAGGGGGTGGGGGATGCAGTTACAGTGTTCAGAAGAGCAGTGTCCGTTATAGTAGAGAGAGAGAGAGAGAGAGATTGAGATTGAGGAGACGAAAAACCTTTGATTTCATCCGGTCAAGTAGAGTTATATGGGTTGAATCACCCGACACATGAGAAGCGTACTTCATACAGGGGAGGACAAGAACCCTGTACAGAGATAGCAACTGGGTGGGGATGAAGAAACTGCGAGCCGGTACAGCACACCTAACTTCTTAGAAGCAGTTTTAGAGAGAGTATATGTGATCTTTTCACGAAAGATCCTAGAAAAGGGAACGCCAAGAATGTTAAGAGAAGAATAATTGAGTGGTGTATTGTTGAAAGTAATGGAATAGTTATGTTGAAGATTATGACCAGTAGACAGATGAAGGAACCGAGTTTTCTGTCCCAATCACAGATACTAGAAAGATCAGGTCAGGTGCATCACAGCCGTCCTACACGAAGTACTGAGTGAGTTGAGAGGGACGCTCTGTGAAGCGGGAGGAGAAGTGAAGAGTGGAATCATCGGCATAGGAGTGGATAAGACAGGAATAAGTGAATGAATAAATAGCAGTGCTTCACTGGCGCTTCAACTGCTAAGGTCATATCGCGCCGAAACTAAAGTAAAGAGAGAGCACAAGGAGATGGGGTAAGGGAGACTTTGAAGGAGTAACAGTCAAGGAAAAGTCGTGAGAGAGAAAAGTAGACACAATATGATCAGCAAAGGGAGGAAGAAATTACACCCAAGTCATATTAAATAAAGTAGAAGGCCAGTTTGACGGAGAAAAGAGAAAAACGTGTCCTTTGGTACTGGGGTAGTCACCCAACAATAGAGTAATATTAAGAGTGGAGCCTGAAGGGCAAAAAGGGAGGAACTGGGAGCGAGCAATGGCAAAGGCAGGACAAACCAAAAGCAAATGTGAAACAGAGAGAGGAATGCCGCATCGGCAGGAGGGGGCAACATCTCCCGTCATAAGATACCCATGCGTGAGACGAGTATGACCGATGCGTAGACGCATCAGAGCGGTTTCCAACCGTCGGTCACGCTGACAGGAGGAAGGCCACCGTCGAATCGTGGGCTTCAACGCCCTCAAGGAATTCTCGGACACATCCTCCCGCTGCTGCTGCCACCGTCGAAGGAGTGCTTCCCGGAAAACCCTCGTAAAGTCCGACACCAGGAGAAGCGTGTGAGGGTCGCGAGGCAGGAAGGACACGTCCCTCGCCGCGGCGTCCGCGCGTTCGTTGCCCGGAACACCAACGTGGGAAGGTACCCAGCAAAAGGCGACTACCTTACGGCGTGATGAAAGAGGACCAGCCAGTCCCGAATCTGTCGCACCAGTGGGTGCGGAGAGACAAGAGAGGACAGGGCCTCAAGAGCGCTACGGGAGTTAGAATAAATAATAAACGATGTAGAGGGGAGCTGAGAAAGGAACGAAGGGCCAGAAGAAGAGCCGATAGTTCTGTTGTAAAGATGGAAGCCGCTGGGGGGAGGGATAATGATTTAATTTCCGATGGGAAGACGGCCGCGAAGCCCACTCCAAGTGGAGAGCGAGAGCCGTGAGTGAACACTGGAATAGAGTCAACATGGGAAGTGGAATGGGATAGGAATAGTTGTCGAAGGGCGGATGGGTTCAACTGCGACTTCGGTACAGTAGAAAGGAGGAAGCAGATATGGAGAAGAAAAATGGTCCATGGAGGGAGGTAGTTGGAGGTGGGGAGAGAGAGGGAGTTACAAGGAAAAGAAGTACCTCAAAAGGCCTTGCGGCCCATACCGAGGTGGTAACAATGGCAACCGGTGCCACGGAAAATTTTCTACACCCTCAAATAGTGTGCAAGATTTGGTCTAACCTTTTCTTGAACTGATCCACAGAGGAACTGTTCACAACTTCTGAAGGTAACATGTTCCACGTGTCACAGACCTTATAGGTAAAGTAATTCCCACACACACTAGTCCTAAACCGTTTCAAATCCAACTTCCAACCATTGTTGCGAGTTGGGTTATCATTTAAACTAAACATACTAATAAAATCGACATCGTTGAACCCGCGTAAGAACTTGAAAACCTCGATCATTTGACCGCGGAGCCTCCGAGTTTCCAGCGAAAACAAGTTCAGGGCGCGTAACCGTCGATTGTAGCCCATACCCCTAACGGAAGGGATTAACTCTGTGGCCCTCGCCTGCACTCGCTCCAGCCTCTCAATATCTTTCCTGAGGGTGGGAGACCAGAACTGCACTGCATACTCCAGGTGCGGCCGAACCAGGGAATTGTAGAGAGAGTACAATCTCCTTGTTCCGAAACTGAAATTGCCTCCTGATATAACCCAACAGCTTCTGGGCTTTCTTTTCCACCTCTGCACTCTGTTTGGTAAACTTAAGGTCGCTGCTGATTAGCACACCCAAGTCCTTTTCCAAATCAGTCGCCTCGATATTGTTCCCTAACATCGAGTAGTCCGACTTGGGATTGGCGTAGCCAATGTGCATTACTTTGCATTTACCCAAGTTAAACGGCATCTGCCACTTTTCGGACCACTCTCCTATCCTACCTAGGTCCGCGCGCAGTTGCTCGATCGCTTCGGGCGTCCCAACATTAGCCCCAAGCTTGGTGTCATCAGCGAATTTGGCGATCCGACTGACGATGCCATCGTCTATATCATTTATGTAAATGATAAACAACAGTGGCCCCCAAAACGGAACCCTGAGGAACCCCACTAGTGACCGAGACCCAACCCGAACTAGCCCCTTTAATTACAACCCTCTGCCGCCTATTCTTCAGCCAGTTTTCAATCCACCTACCTATTCCCCTACTGATACCCAGCGCGCGCACTTTCGCCATTAGCTGGCGGTGAGGTACCTTATCAAAGGTTTTCGGAAAGTCGAGATAAAGTATATCAATCGCCCTACTCTTAACGTACTCTCAAAATGACGTGGAAAAACTCAAGCAAGTTGGTGAGACACGACCTATGCCGTCTAAACCCATGTTGGGAGTCCCCAAGCAGCTTGTATGAATCCAAATGGTCAACGATCCTATCCGCTATTATCCCCTCTAATAATTTACCTACAACTGAAGTGAGACTAATGGGACGATAGCTCCCTGGACTTTCGTGATCCCCTTTCTTAAAGATAGGGTCACATTGGCTTCCCTCCAGTCACCAGGCACCTGGCCCGTCTCCAACGATTTGTTGAAGACTGTAGCCAGGTGGGGAGCCACCTGGTCGCGCATCTCCCGCAACACTCTGGGGTGAAACTGGTCTGGCCCAGGAGCCTTAAACGCGCTCAATTTGTCTATTCTATCGGCAACGATCGTCGCGGTACATCGAACACTATCCAGGCCAGCACCTTCGTGCCTCATGCCTGGCTCGGGGATGATGCGGGTGTCCTCCCTGGTGAACACTCCCGCAAAGTACTCATTAAGCTCATTAGCGATGTCCGCGTCGGAGGTCCGCAGAACGCCGCTTCGGTCCTTTAACGCAGGGCTTCTCAAACTTTTTTCACTTGCGACCGCTTTGGATCAGACAAATTTTTTCGCGACCCTTCACTCAATGTCATAAAAGCAATAGGTACTGACACTGTATATTTATGAAAAAAAATAATATTTTCAAATGTTTCTGCGACCCCCAATAATATTTACGCGACCCCTAGTTTGAGAAGCGTGGCTTTAACGGACCTATCATACTTCTAATGGGCTTTCTACTATTAATATAACTGAAGAACTCCTTAGGGTTCCCCTTGCAGAGGCTTGCCACCCGTAGTTCTTCGTTACGTTTCGCTAGTCTAACCTTCGCCTTCACTTCCGAGAAAGAGGAGAGAGAAGAGGAGAGAGAAGAGCAGAGGCGGCGTCAGCAAAAGTGTATTGCTACCGTTTTCGATGGAGAAAATCGGAACCCGTGGTCTGTGGCCCATTTGAAAACCGAATCAGGGCCCACTGGATGATACGTTCAAGGAAGGCAGATCGGGAGCCGGAACAATATATGGCAAGGTCGTCTACATAAAGGGTGGCCGTAACTCCCGGGAGCAGAACCGTCACCACGTCGTCGATCCGTAAAGCGAAGCAAAGAACGCTGCCATGGGGGACTCTCTCCTCCTGCGAATGCGCAGAAGAGAGGGAGGTACCCACCTGAACTCGAAAGGAACGGGAAGTCAGAAAGTTGGAGATAAAGGAAGGGAGAAAACCTCGGAAGCCCAAAAGGTAAAGTTTTCGGCAGATCCACCACCGCTAGGTGTTGTCATACGCTTTCTCTAAGTCGAAAAAGACTGCGTAAAGATGACGTCGCTCTGCAAATGACACACGGATCGCAGTTTCCAACTGAACTAGGATGTCAGTGGTGCTACGGCCCCTGCGAAAACCGGTCTGTGTAGGGAAAAGTAAATTGTGGCGTTCTACGTGCCACATCAGTCGCCGAGAAACCATTTTCTCAAAGTTTTGAGAGGCGGTTAGTGAGGGCTATTGGATGGTAATTGAAAGGAGATGTCAGATCCTTACTGGGTTTAGGGAAGGGGAGCACCACTGCTTCCCTCCAACAGGAGGGGAAGGTGCCCCTACCCAGATCCAATTGTAGAACGTGAGGAGAAAGAAGTAAGCTGAAGGGTGTAGGTGGTGAAGCATTTCGAAATGAATGCCGTCAGGGCCTGGTGCAGAGCTGCCGCAAGAAGCTAACGCCAATCTCAGCTCCAACATAGAAAAAAGGCGGTTATAGGGGAAATTATTGGGAGTCTGAAAAAGGTGAGTGGAGCGAACAAGCAAAGCCTTACGTTGGAGGAATACAGGATCACGGTTGTCGTGTCGGGAGATGGAGGTTATGGTCGAGGCCAAGGTCTCGGCCATTGCAGTAGGAGAGGACACTGGGCGTCCGTCTATCGTGAGGACAGGAGGAGGATGAGATGATTTTCTGGAAATTTTCAGAATCTTGTTCCAGATTCGGGCGAACGGTTGCGGGATGTGAGAGAGGAGACGCAAATTCGCCAAGAAAAGCGGCGGGCTTCACGGACTGTGCGACGGGCCTGAGCTCGCGCACGTCTAAAGGCTATTGAATTTACTAGGGATGGATTATGTTGAAGACGGCGAAAGGCCGACTTCTTAGCCTGAACGGCCAGAGTTCATGTCGGGGTCCACTATGGAACCAAAAGGGCAGAAGTGCGGGAAAATGTAGATTTGGGAATGGAGGGCAGAGGTGCGGGGAAATGTAGATTTTGGAATGGAGGGCAGAGGTGCGGGGAAATGTAGATTTGGGGATGGAGGACAGAGCGGCAAAGGTGATATGATCTGTGAGGTAGGTGGAGACAGCATCAACAGTCGGGAAGTTACTCAAAGCTGCAGAGGTTTGATTTTCAGAGTAGAAAAGATGCCAGTCAGCTTTAGCGAGGGACCATTGAGTAGGAAGAGGAGAAGAGCTGGGAGTCCGGGACGCACGGAGGAGGAGGGGGAAATGATCGCTACCATAAAGTTCTGGAGTGACCGACCAAGAGAAGTCAAGGAAGGCGGAAGTAGTGAGCGAAAGATCTATGGAGGAAAATGTACAGGTCTGGAGGTGAAAAGCTGTGGGCTGGCCGGTATTGAGAAGACAGACAGTAGTAGTTGACAGAAGGGAGACCACAGCGCCACCCGGCTGGTTGGTGACAGTATCACCCGACAGAGAATGGCGCGCGTTGAAATCTCCCAGGAGGAAATGGGGAGGAAACTGCAGGAGGAGAGCGAAAGAACTTCAACAAAGTTACTGTGACGGGGGGAGATACAAAGAGGAAACTGAATATACACGGTCCAGGAAAACCTGGGCCGCTACTGCCTGGAGAGGAGTGTTGAGTGGGAGGGGAGTAGATGGCACATCAGAACGGATGAAAAGGGTTGTGCCCCCACGGGTGCTGCGTCAGACGGAGGGGGGGGAGATATGACGAAAACCTTCGGAGAGGGCGCAAGAAGCTAACCCCAGGTTGGGTCTCCTGAAGGCAGACGCACATTGGGTCAAAATCCTGGATAAGGAGGAGGAAGTCCTCCCAATTAGGGAGAAGGCCTCGGCAATTCCATTGAAGCATAGCTGCTATCAAGAGCGAAATACAGGGGGAGCGAGAGACGTAATCGGGCGAAATTTAGGGACATGACTAGAAGGACGAGCTGACGAAGCTGGCGGGGCGGGTTGAAGAAGGGGTGATTGAGGAACAGATGACAGGAGACGGAGGGGGGGAGGAATGAGGGAAGGAAGAGGGCGGGGTGAATCTAACTTCTGAGATGAGGATGGAAGGAATATGCCGGGGCATCGGGAGGTCAAGGAGGGAGCGGGGCGGAAGAGAAGAGGCGTTCAAAGCGGGCCGGGGTAAATCCGGTTTCCGGGGTAGAGGTGAAGATGCCAAGGGCATCGGGAGATTAACGAGGGAGCGCGGTGGTGGAGAAGGAGGGGGAGGGGGAGGGTGGATGTCGGCTTGAATTTGTATTTCAGAGGCCGCATGACCACCATCAGCAATAGAGGAGGGAAGAGGACGGTCGCGAAGGGAAACAAAGGAACTTAGAGGAGCTGGCAAAACGAAAGGGATCTCTGAAGGCAGAGGAGATACGGGGGTAGGAGGAAGAGAATTGGTGGAAGAGGGGGCAAGAGAACGAGCAGGGAAGCTTGGCAGAGGGACCTAGACGCCAGGTACTGGCGATGGGTCGTTTAACGGAAGAGCGCGGAGGGGAGGAAAGACCAGAAGAGGGAGTGGTTTTCGATATGTATGCTGAAATTTTAGCAATGGTTTCAGGAAGAAGAATAAGCGGGTTAGTTGCAACTGAGGTAGAGCAGATGGGGACAGTCGAATTGGAAGTTCTGGGGGGAACGGGTTGGAGGAATAGTGAACACAGGGTGTGGAGACGACGAGAAGGTAGAGGACGGAATAGGGGGACGGGTGGATGAGGCCTGATCAGGCCTAGGATGATACGGTGTTGAAGAGGACGGTACAGAGGTGGTCGAAGTCCGGGGCGAACTGGAGGTTATCGGGCGGGAAGAGCGCAGTGTTTGGGTAAAGGAGAAGCCTCGGCGTGCGAATCGGAACCTGACGCGGGCCCTCGCTTTCTGAAAACTGACCTTGTCAGATTCCCGGGCCGACAGGACCTCACGCTCGAATAGGTAAGTCGGACAGGAAGAGGCGGCGGCGGCGTGCTCTTCACAGTTGGAGCAACGGGGAAGATTTGAACAGGAGGAACCATGTGTCGGGGACGCGCAGTTGACACAAATACCAGGGGAACTTCGGCATGTCTTACCGACATATCCGAACCTCTGGTAAGTAAAACATCGGCGTGGTCTGGGGATGTAACGACGGACCGGAAATTGAAGGGGGGATCAACCCCATCAGGATGCGGTCTTCCAGTGATAGAGGACTCGAGCGGCTGGTTGCCCACCGCCCGAGTGCTAAGAGTAGTAGTAGTCCAAGAATTAGCAGCAGCCATAGCAAACAAAAAGGAAGCTTCATCCCCCGCGCGCATCCAGCCACCACCGACTCCAACAAGGGAAAGGCAAATCGTGGGCACGCTCGGTCCCACCGCCAATAGATGTCACGCATGGGAGACACACCCATACCCAGTCCCCGTCCCTAAAAGGCGACCACTCTCATTCAACGCGCGGTGAAAGATGGCAGGGACAGCAGGGCTTGGGTTTGGTTTAAGAGCGACAAGGGTGAAGGACAACCACCTCCATCACCCAAGGTCCAAGGGAAAAGAGGACAAAGAAAGAAATATAAGCAAATCAGCCGGGTCCCCAGACGGGTCCAATGGTCCATGAAGGCAAAGAGAACCCTTACATCGAAGGAAGATGTATTTCCACATTGGCCACAGAGGGACGCGCCCTATAGCTCCGGACAAAGCAAAGGGGATAGGACAGGAAGTGCGACTTAAAAGATCATTAATAAAAATAAAAGGAAAAGAATAGGTGACAAGACCCGAGGAACACAACTATTAATAGCTTCAGGAGAAGAACAGCGGCTATCCACAACCGCAGGAATAGATCAACCAGAAAGGAAATTAGAGATGAAAGCACATATTGAAGGATAGAAACCGAAGGAAGGCAGTTTGGAAATTAAAGATTTGTGCCAGACTATATCAAAAATTTTGGATATGTCTAACGCAATCGCGAAGGTTTCACCGAAATTCCGAAAGGAGGATGACCAAGAGTCAGAGATGTGCAGGAAGATCGCCAGTAGAGCGTCCCTCGCGGAACCCATACTGACGATCTGAAAGAAGATTGAGAGAAGGGAAGCGTGTTTAAGAATCTTCCTATTGAGGAAGAATAGTAGTAGTAGTGAATTAATGATACGAAAACACCAGCTCAATAATTACTTTATTGATATTATATAAGTATATAAGATAAAAGAACAGCTAATTCAACAATCAAAAATTAACAAGAGAGCTTTGTAATATTTAGATCTTCAATATAATTCGTTATAGAATCAGTTGTGAGAATACATTTCAATGTGTTTGAGTGAAGAATTAAAAAAAAATATGTATATATTTTATATATATATTATATATATATACATACTCGTGTGTGTGTGTATATATATATATATATAAATAAACCTTTTTCCAATAAAGGTTACTTAAATTCCTTAAGAGTAAAAAAAAATTAATATGATAGTAATAATTTATTATTATTTATGGAATAGAAAGAACTAAATTACCCAATCCTTGTTTGTCCTTATTATGTAATAAAAATAATTTGGATTCGAACTCACGCTTCTATGGCAACGAATCTTTCAAGAATCTGATTGGTCGAACGTGAGTGTCCTAACAAAAATAAATTTTATCTTTATTTATCAAGTTTTGCCTATTTACTTATTTGACTTTTATTTTCTTGCTAGCTAAGACAAATTAAATTCATTAAGGTCACATGCACTGAGAATGAAAAGTGGAGAAATTAAAACTATATAAATAATAAAGAAATAAGGGAAATTTACAATTTATATATATATATATATATATATATATCGCCCTGTCAGAATAAAATGAACACGTTCCAAAAGCAATAGAATGGACATGTGGCACCGTCCTCTTGAAACAAAAGCAGAAGGTTCTTATCCTAGATAGATATGTAATCTTGTGAATCAAGACGTCCCTCTATGAACATTAGATCATTTTTGCGAGAGTGCCAAATGCCTGCCCAAACTCTAACAGCAAAACCACCGAATTTCACACTCGATTACCATCAATTTGGGATTGAGCATATCGCCAGAAGTTTTCCATACTCAGATCCATCCTCCTGAAGCAAACTGCTGGAATGTTGGTTCATGTGAGAGGAGAAGAGAGTACCAAAACTGATCAAACTTTTCCTTCATCTGCATCTCATAGTTTCCTTTTCTAAGGTTTAGGAAGCTTTCTGTATAGACCGCCACCAGAGATCTGGGTACAGATGACGTGTAGCTAGACGGAACCCATTGCCCTCTGAAACTAACAAGAAGAAACGATACGAGTGGTTCATGTAGATGAAAGGCAAGTCTGACCAGTTTTGGCAATCTTTTGTCTTCTCAGATGAATCAACATTCCAGCAATTTCTTCCGAAGACAGATCTGGGCATGTTCAATTCCAAATTGGTGCAACCCAATGTGAAATTCGGTGGTTGTGCTGTCAGGGTGTGACAGGCGCTCGTCACTGAAAAAACTGACCGTGTTCGTAGAGGAACGTCTTAATTCACAAGATTACACACTGATCTTAGATGAGAGCCTCCTGCCTTTGTTTCGGAATGGAAACTTCATCTAGAGGACATCATGTTTCAAGAGGATGGTGCCACATGTCAATTCCGTTGCTTTCGGAGGGCGTTCTGGCAGAACACTATATAAACAAAAACTAGATAAAATCAATCATTGAATCTACCTCCCTATTACACCCTATTCGGAAAACGAATAAATATAAATATGACGTGTATATTATATTATATATATATATATATATATATATATATTTATATGTGTGTGTGTACGCAAGCAAAACTTATAGAAAACAGCATAAAGAACATGAAGATTAGGTTAGTATATTACTGTTCCAATGATTTTATATATATACATACATATTTCATATACTTTAATATGTTATACACAATATCATTGGAGAC
>JAJOZX010006927.1:145000-162500 GCA_023014485.1 Bathynomus jamesi | reverse complement strand
GAAGTATCAACAAACGTTGGAAATATAGAATACTGCCAGTGTTTGAGTGAATAGTTATTGTGTGAACGGAGTGGTATTAATTAAGCTTTGAAATTAAGAGCGTTTTGTTGCTTGTTTGCGATGAACAAAGTATGCCTTTGAACTTTCGTGGCACTTTCTTTACCGAAGAAAGCATTTGTCCTTCTCTTATCCTCCTTACTTTCTGCCTGTCACTGAGCCCTTTTCCGTTTGTTGCCCTCCCTCCCTCAGCCCGGGTTTTCGTACCCACAGGGAAGAATAATTGAAGGGCAAAAAGGGAAAGTGTGCTGCATGCCGTTTCAGGGACATGACATGTACCGGACTTTCCCATTTTTCCCTTCAATTATCTCGATTGAATTCTAAAATGCAGAATAAAGCATTCATGAATCAATTCCAGCAACTTTGCAGAATCTGCAACGGAAATACCATGGCCCGGAAACGCGTTTTTAGTTTATATCTTCTGGATTTCAAATGTATGAAGAGAAACTGAAGAAAAATATATGTCGAGTGCAAAACAAAAGAAATTAAATTCTTTGGTGACGACCGGATAAAGAAAAATCACACTCAGTTTTAAAGATTACACATCCTTTAGATGGGAAACAACAAGGCGGCTTTAGCGAATGCAGAGGGTGTATGGATCAAGTGTTTGCAGTAAGACTGTAGCTGATTGCGAAACCAAGTGATGAGAAGAAAGAGGTTTTATGGCATTTATAGATTTGGTGAAATATGTGCCTTTTGGGAAGTGCTGAGAATGTATGGTGTTATTGGTAACTTGTTAAATGCAGTGAAAAGCTTGTGTTGGTAATAGTTCTTGTGTAAGAGAGGCGAGTTGAGTGACTGGTTTAGTTTCCAAGTTATTTAAAGCGTATACTGATTGGGTAATGCGTAAGAAATTACCTAAGAGAAAATGCTCGAAAGAAGAATCTGAATTTGGAAGAGAACGAGTAACGGCTGTTGCATCTGATGCATGCTGCTGCTGCTGCTGCTGATGATGATATGGTAACTTCTAAGTGAATCAGCGAATGATTTAGGAGAGAAGTTACAAATTTTGTTGAAGTATGTAAAATGACATTATTGAAAGTGCATGTTACTAAAAGTAAGATTCTGGTCGTTGAGAGAGGAGGAGAGTCAGCATATAATTTTGTGGTGAATGGAGAAAATTTCGATGAGAGAGAATTTAAATTATTTGATTGCCTGATAGACAAAAAAATGTTCAGGTACATTGTAAGTTTAAAGTTGAGTGAAGCAGGACAAGCAAGTCATCCTCGGTAGGAAAAAATTCATTCACACTATGACTACACTCGTACCTCGTGTACCCAATTACAATTACGCATCAAGATGACAGTGGAAAATACTGGTCCCAAAACTGACCCTCGCGGAATACCGGTAGTTACATTAGCCCACCCTGACTGAAGTTTTTTATTACTACCTTTTGTTTTCTACCAGTTAACCAATTATTAATTATCAGTCCAGTTAAGAACTTGTCCTCTGATTCCGCGAGTTTTAAGTTTTTCCAACCATCGTTTTGCGGAACTTTGTTAAACGCCTTTTAAAAATCTAATATACGAGTATTATATATATACCGCTTTATTATTACAATCATAAATACCAATGATATCACGAAAAACTAGCATTTATTAAACATTTATTTCTTCAAAATTCGAGTTACATTACCTAATTTAAAATACAAAGGAACAAACCCCTACCATAAAACTCGAAAAAAAAAGTTCAACTAAAGGATCAAGCATTTTATTCTTTAACTCTTTTAGATGCTTTAGGTACAGAAGGTTAGGACCTGGTGATTCATTAATTTTTAATTTATCTATAATTCAGGGGTAGCGAACCTTTTTATAGTCGCGTGCCAAAAAAACCACTTAAACCATAAAAAAAAATTCGCGTGCCCACCAAAGTTTATATATATTACACCAAATTATAAACATTAAGTCTTATTATTATTTTAAACTCATTTTTTTAATAACAATTTCTATGCTTAAGCGTGCCAAGCAAATTTGAATTTGGGCACGCGTGCCATAGTTCGCCACCACTGAATTCTATATAGTGCACAATCTCTCCAGTGTAAACAGTTGCGTCAGTAAGCAATGAAACCCCATTTACGTTACTGAACATATTACTAGCCTCCGGAATAAAAGATGTATCCTTAACTGTAAAAACTGATAAAAAGTTATTTAAAATTATTTATTAAGGTCTAACCCGAGTCTAACAGTGGCCCAATATTATCCCTCAAGAAATTTCTATTTTTAACAATAATTGTAAAACTTCTTATGGGTTTCTTTGCATTCACGAGCTACTTTAATTTTAAATTAGCTTTTAGCACTTCTAATTAAACGTTTAACCTTTCTCTACGTAAATCTATAGAAGTATTCTATTTACATTTCTTAGTTCCCTTTGTAAAAATAGAAATGAATCTCAAAATTTTTTGTTTGAAAAGCATACAGTAATTAAACTACTTGCCACTAAAAAATACAAAATTAAACGTTAATGTCAACATCTACTTTGGTGGCTGGTATGCATATTCTCTTCCGGTTTACTCTTGAGAGAGAGAGAGAGAGAGAGAGAGAGAGAGAGAGAGAATGTTGTGAAAGCGAATAAAAAAAAATCTTGTTTTTGTCGCTTCGTAATAAGAAAAAGAATGAAAAGGGTTATATTAGTTGTGCGAGGAAAGAAAATCACAACAAATATCTAAAAGACTTATCCGAAATATTCAGAGCACAGTACGAATCATTTTTCAGCGTTCCCAAAACAAAATATAACCAAGATTGCGAGAAGAGAATATACTGGGTGAGTCAAAAGTCTGGAAACATAGGAAGGATAGGAAACTTTTATTGCAAAAAGACGTGTTACGAGTAATGTTATAAGATGTGCTCTATAGTTCTCCTTTCACTTCCAGACATATAGAGAACATCTTATAACATTACTCGTAACACGTCTTTTTGTAATAAAAGTTCCCTATACTTCCTATGTTTCCGTACTTTTGACTTATTTCAAACCACGGTATAAAGCGCGCTAGGGAATAATTTATTCATTATTCAGTGGCAGGCCTACACAAATGGAAAGCTACAATGGTTAAAAGATACAAAAATGAAGTTCCTAGGCCACTGCATTTATTATGGAGAAGGTCTCTGAACACGCTCTAAATGTCGGACATTTTAAAGAGAACTAAACTGTTCCAATATGGAAGGAGGAGGAAACAGGCCACGAACAATGAACTTGCATCGCTGGCATCGCATCTCACTAAACTATTTGAAAGAACAGTCAGAAACAATTTATCTAAGTTTTGGAAGCAAGAAAGATTCAATAAGAACTATGCACGGACTCAGATCAAGAAGATTAAAGCCTATTGTAACTAATAAAAAACTATTGTTATTGATTATTATTACTGATGCACTCAAAAATAATGCCAACTATGATTTGTTTGACGAATGTAAAATGGAAATACTAACAAGCTCAAAGATAAGGGTGCAGCAGGCAAAACAGATAAATGGATATCGTAGCTTATATCTTGAAAGGCCCTAGCTAGAGAGAGAAAAAAAGTTTTTATCGAAAGATTGATTCGTTTTAGTGTTCTGCACCTTGTCTCAAAAGGGCCCAGCTCTCCTCCAATCAGAAAGCTCGTGCACTTTGTGGAATCAAGCGCGATAAGTGGGAAGACCTTCAGAGCAACAAAACAGTTTTTCTCGTTTCCTGAACAATTGACTTTTTGCGAGCTAGGGCCTTTCAAGATATAAGCGACGATATGTAACTATCTCAAAGGGGGTAAACAAATTGCTACAGTCCAAGGAGTATTAATCAGAATAGGAAGTACCTCAGTACCACAGGTAGTCATGCGCTAAATAAAAAAAAAAGAATAAGAGAGACAGAATCAACAGATACAGATGGTGAGAAGATAATATGGAACTTTCTACAAAGAAATTTTTCAACTCTTACGGCACGGGGGCAAAAAGGGGGAAGCGAGAACTATAAAGTATAAGAAACTGACAGGAAAGTGAGAGAAACTAAAAAGCAAAAGATTTAGGAATGAAAGACCCACGACATGAGGGGAAGGAACAAAGCGTAACATTTACGTTATTTTTTGCAGAGATCATTCCAAAACTAGAATATTGTTCAGTTCTAATATCCCCACATAGCGTAATAAAAAGAAAAGTTATTTAAAAAAACAAAAACAAAAAAAAAAAAAGGACACAAGTAACAAAATTACTGTGAAAAAACACTTTAAATCTGTATTTTTCAGAATGAAGAAAGGTATTAATTACAGCACAATGCAGCTCACTCATCAAAAAATAAACACACTTAATTTCTAATCTCAAAATGAACCCTATAACCATCTAAGCACTGGAAAACGATTAAGACAAAATTTGTGGGGAATTTTTTTTTATATACAGGGTGTTCAAAAAGTCTCACTACAGTTGAAAAATTTATTTATTTACATACATATTAGTTACATCAGTAAATTTTCTAAGTGTAGTGCGACTTTTCGAACACCCAGTGTGTATATATATATATATATATATATATATATATATATATATATATATATATATATATATATATATGATGGCGCAAAAGTCGCGCATCATAGGAATTTTCAGTGTTGATTATATATATTTTTTTTTCTTTTAGGTAGGGGATGGCTGCGAAATTAACAATAGACGAGAGGGTGAGCTTGGTTTTGATGTATGGAATACCAGGTACAACAAATCGATTCATCGAAGTCTTATGATGCGCGACTTTTGCGCCACCCTGTATATATACATATATTTTTTTCCCCTTACATAATTGCTATAAAAAGAACATTAAAAAAGATGCACACTGTACAACGAAATTCAAGCACTAAATGCAGTGAACGTAAATTATACTCTGTGTAACACTGATTCTGTTTATATAATTTTTTTTATGTTTTTATAGGCATTTGTGGGCGCTGAGTCCAAATCTGGCCTTGGTTTGTGTGTATCATCAATGGTTTCAGAGATAATCCATTTTTCATGTTTTACCAGTATAATGTTATTATGGGCGCAGCAATATCAGAATAATCAGGAATTGTTGAGAACAATCCGGATGTTCGTTGACAGTTTCTTGCTCTAGAAATTGCCCGAAACTTCCACTGTGCTATATAAAGAAGAGCACAGAGTTTGAGAAGTCAGTAAGTGTGAGCACACAAAGAAAGCAGGTTGTTTGTCTGATGGTTACCAGCACTGAGGTACTGTGTTTCTGTGCTTCTCTGTGCTGACGATTTGAGTTTTATCGATCCTTTTTTATTGCGAACATTATTTCAGTGTTGTGAATACATCTTTTTCCTGGAATCTGTAATAACTATTCTCTCTATATCTGCAGGTTATGATTAATGTAGTACAGTTTGGTAAAGAGAATGGCAACTAGAGCTTGTAAACATTCGCCGGATATATTCTGCTACGTTTGTGGGTATTACATAGGCCCCAAGCAAGTATCGCACAAGATTGTGAAAGGCACCAAGTTCTGGATCGCGTATCGGCTCTATTTTGGTATGCCTATGGGTGACCAAGATAAGCCCTGGGCACCCCATGTGATCTGTGGAAGCTGCCGCTCCACACTTGAAGGGTGGCTGCGGGGAGTACGCAAGGCAATGCCCTTTGCGGTACCCAGAATATGGAGAGAACCAAAGAGCCACCACGACGATTGCTACTACTGCATGGTAGATGTTTCTAAGTACAGAAAAGTTAAAGGAAGGCAGACTCTTCAGTATCCAAGCATAGCGTCGTCCATAGCTCCTGTACCACATGGCGAAGGTCTTCCAATACCACGTCCACCAGAATAGGTATCTATCCATTACTTTACCTTCTGTATTTACAGACTGTGGGTCATTGTGTGTCAATTTTTCTTAGTGCTGATGCTCTTCTACATATATAGCTAGGCCTATATTTTGTTTCTTTGCTTTGCAGGTTGAAAATGAGGATGCAGCTAGCTCATCTGAGATGTCGGCTGGTGAGGACAGTCATGATGAAGAATATACAGTAACTTTCAGTACAAACCCTCACTTTCCAAATCAGAGGGAATTGGACGACTTAATTAGAGATTTGGGTCTGACGAAATCAGGGTCTGAGCTTCTGACCTCCAGACTCAAAGAGTGGAATTTGCTTGGAGAAGACTGCAAGAGCACTGTATACCGAAAGCGGCATGAAGAGTTTGCAAGGTTCTACGATGTCAATGGCTCTCTCTGTTATTGCAGCGAGGTTAATGGTCTATTCACAGCTATTGGGTTAACACATATACCCTCAGAGTGGCGCCTGTTTATTGACAGTTCAACTCGGAGTTTAAAAGCTGTTCTACTCCACAATGGGAACAAATATCCATCTATACCAGTTGCACATTCTGTTCAAATGAAAGAGGACTATGAAAATGTCAAACAACTGCTCACTCAAATCAGGTATGAACAATATAACTGGGACGTGTGTGGTGATTTCAAAATGATTGGTTTCCTGTTAGGTTTACAAGGAGGGTTTACTAAATATTCATGTTTTCTTTGCCTGTGGCTTAGCAGGGCTTCAACTGAGCACTATAAAACAGTTCAGTGGCCTCCACGTGAAGGACTGCAACCAGGAAAGTACAATGTACTCAGGGAACCTCTTGTGAAGCCTGACATAGTTCTGCTACCGCCTCTCCATATTAATTTGGGTCTAATTAAGCAGTTCGTAACTGCGTTAGATTTTGGAGGGGAAGTTTTCCAATAGATTCGGGTCATGTTCCCTAAACTCTCTGAGGCCAAAGTCAAGGCTGGCATCTTTGTAGGACCACAAGTCAAGGCGCCGTTGAATTCAAAGAACCTTGAAGCCAAGATGACTCCGATCGAAAAAGAGGCTTGGTGTGCTTTCCGTGATGTGGTTCGTGGGTTTTTAGGCAACCATAAAGCACCAAACTATAAGGAGTTAGTGTCAAACTTGATTAAATGCTAGGGCAAAATGGGGTGCCGTATGTCTTCAAAATTACACTATCTGCATTCACATCTAGACTTTTTTCGTGATAACCTGGGCGATGTGAGTGAAGAGCATGGCGAAAGATTCCATCAAGATATTCAAACGATGGAGAAAAGGTACCAGGGCCATTGGGATGCTTCCATGATGGGAGACTACGTATGGTCGCTGATCAGAAAGGATAAGAATGTTCATACGGGGAAGTCGCGTTCTTCAGTGCATTTTTAAGGAACGCACACTGCATAACGAGGCTTGTTATTCTCTTATCGGTTCTCCTCATGATATATATTATATCCTTTGCACCATTTTGGGTTTGTCAAACAATTTTGGCTCAATAAACATTAATTTCCAATAGTGTTTTTATTTTCAGAAAATATTTATGTTAGCCTTCTTTATATACTTTGCCATATGAAAAGTGTGATAACCTATATTTTTGAAACGGTTGATGATAGAGCAAAACCAATATCATTTTTGGAATCAGCTCCCCGAAATCATTAAGAAACGACAGAAAAATCACAATAAACAGAAAAATTTTCAAATTTTGTTACCCAGTGTTGTGTGTTAGGTTTTAACTAGACAAATGCACATCTAAATGAAGTTGTACACAAATTAGTGTTCGAGTAGAGTGATTTTTCAAGCAACAGTACACTATAAATACAGGGTGGCCACAAACTCTAGAATCAATACTAAATATAAATTTATAGTTCTTTATATTCCCCACTGATCCCAAAACTTTGCGGTCACCCTAAATAAATAAATGTATATATATTCAGTGATTATAAAAATTGGCTTAAAATTAATCGAACAGCATACAATTGTAACCATTTGAAAATACTGAAATACAGGCCAGAAAGGGGGGGGGGGGGGGGGGGGATTTCATTAAATTCTAAAAATTGCTTTTCAGTTTATTTGCTGAATAACTAATTTAAAATGAGATTAAAATTAATTAATTTATATATATTTATATATACACAAGAGGTGTGATCAAAAAGTTCGGTAAATAGTCCCGCAACTAATGAACGCGTGTCACTAGGTGATGTCAGTGTGTATGGCTGATGACGTCACCTTGGCCACTTGCCAGATGCCAACAAACACCATTCAACTACGCACCAGTGCGCCGTGTCATTGCTTTGTGTGAGGGCGTTTTTGTGGCGTCTGGCGATTTTGCAGAAAATGTCGAAATTTGAGCAACGTGCAAACATCAAATTTTGTTTTAAACTTGGTAATACGGCTACAGAAACGTACGGAATGCTTGCAGCTGTCTACGGAGATGAAGTTGTTACAAACAGGACTGTTTGCAAGTGGTTTGGAAGGTTTCGAGAAGGAAACGAGTCTTTGGAAGATGATGAAAGAAGTGGTCGTCCGTCCGTCTTGTTTATAACAACTTCATCTCCGTAGACAGCTGCAAGCATTCCGTGCGTTTCTGTAGCCGTCTTACCAAGTTTAAAACAAAATTTGATGTTTGAACGTTGCTCAAATTTCGACTTTTTCTGCAAAATCACCAGACGCCACAAAAACGCCCTCACACAAAGCAATGACACGGCGCACTGGTGCGTAGTTGAATGGTGTTTGTTGGCACCTGGCAAGTGGCCAAGGTGACGTCATCAGTCATACAAACTGACATCACCTAGTGACACGCGTTTATTAGTTGCGGGACTACTTACCAAACTTTTTGATCACACCTCGTGTGTATATATATATATATATACTTTTAAACCATTTTTGAAAGGACTCTCAAATGTAGAATGAGGCCAGAAAGAAAGCGCGCGAACAGTAATTCTTATATTGTTCAATAACATGTTTATGTGATTTTACTCTTACATAATGGCTTGCATTCCTGTAACGAAGTCAATTGAATCACAAATCTGTACGATCAATCCACAAATCGATACTGGAACAGCGTCGAGTCAACGTTAAATTAAAGACAGAATATTTATATATACACATTATTTTTGGGTTTATTTATTTTTTTTAGTAGGGTGAAGGGACTTTTTGGATTGACCGTCCATCGCTGTGTTTTTTATCTACAGGGAGGTAAGCGTGTGCTAAGACAAGGAAGACAAACTCACAGGCAAGGAGTCCATCTCGTCCAGGGATTCTAATCTGGCGATGGGGGCATCGGTGAGGGAGCGGAAGTCCCCCCAAGAGTCATCCCTGCGGGGGGTCCAGGGGTCCAGCCCTGGGGTCGAACCCGGACCCTGGGGAGAGCGGCTTTTACGGCGAGATCGAGCCTGTGACCGAGCGGCCATTTGTGTAAGTTAGTTAGGGGCATGCGAGTCGTTTGACACGACCAACAAGTTTAGAAGACCAGATAAAGCGGATGGAAGGATGGCACGGCAATACGAGTCAATATCGACAAATACATTTATTGCGTCAGTTTAGTAACATTTCCATCATTCTTCATAAAGCAAAAAAAGGCAAATCAGTGGGAAAAAGTTAAGTGACCGGAAGCTAAAAGTGAATCATCTACAGGGTAGTATAAAAAAGTTAATTAACTTCCATCGAAAATGAAGAAAAGTGACCTTCATTTTCTTGAACATTAGATCAACTCTAATGAAAAGCAACTTTCTTTATTTGACGGAATGTCTTTGAGGAAATCTTTAATTCCAACCCACGCTTTCGCGGTGTGGGTGTTTGTTTACTTTTTAAATTAGTGAATTCTTCGAGCGTCTTCTAAACTTGTAAATTAATTTGTATTTTTGTATATTTATACAATCAAACACATCACACGTAATCACTGAAGCGATCCTTACATAAAGGAAAAAAAAATTATATATACAGTATATATAAGTCTGAGTCCAGTTCTTTTCATGCACGAAAATAGAGGGAAGAAACCTAACCGAATATATTGTAGGATAGTTTACGTACAAATACACACCATTTTTTTTAGCAAAAAAGGTTTTATGCCCCAAAGAACTAGTTAATACCTGCATTAACATTTACAGGGTGTAGAGTAGCTTGGTTGAGTTTTTCTTGTGTAGCCTTTAGTTTTAACAACGGCTTAAGTGCTGTAGGATAGCTATAGTTGCTATACAGAAATTATTACTCTTACCTTGTTTTGATACTTTTAAGAGGTCAGACGCGCTAAGAGATAAAACCAAGTGGTTTGTAGTTCTTTTTTAATTTTCAGATATTCTAGGTAAATGTCTATCCTCTGTACAACAAAGTAAACAGAGTTAACACGTCAATTAAGAGCCCAAATATCCACTTCCCATAAACAGAGCGAGAGAAAGAAATTGGAATAAAGTTCAAAATAATCAAAGTTCAAAGAACTCCACAGCGAGTGCAGAAAAATGTCAGTGTCTCCTTGTAGCAGGCAAGATCCATCTGAATAAGTGCTGCAAGGCAAAATCACATTATTCATAGACTGTCTTTAGCAAATCGTTTTATGACAGCTACAAGAACATGCACAACCACTCAGGAGGACCATGGAATTGCTGTAAACATGGCTACTATGAAAAGGCTTCAAGAACGTCGGCTGCAAGAAAAAGTTGTCAGAAAGCCTCACAATAGTGATGCGAGTAAGAAAAAAGGTTGCAAATAAACTTCAAAACTAGGGTGAGGAAATAGAAAAATGTTTTTTGGAATGGAGAGACCAAAAATGAACTTTTGGGGAATAAAAGGCGTAGGTTTTTGAAACGATGTAACCCTGAAAAGTTTAAATCTAACTGTATCAGTAGAGTATCAGTAGAGTATCAGTAGAGTATCAGTAGAGTAGCCTCTGAAACATGGTGTTGGTTTTATTATGGTGTGGGGTTTCTTCACTTCAGGTAGAGTGAGTGATCCCGTAAAAATTTATGGGAATATAAATAAGAGAGCACCACCATAAACTTCTGGTTCAGCGTGCATTGCCGAGTGGAGTTCGTTTAATTGGGAGGCGATTCATCTTCCAGCAAAATAACGCCCAAAAACATACTGTAGTGGATTTGGTGAGTGGCAGAATCAGATTAGGAGGGTTCAAGTGCTGACGTTTCCACCACAAAGTCCTGATCTAAATCCCATTGAGCATTTGTAGAAACAACTAAAAATTACTGCCTCAAAAGTGAGGCTAACAAGCCTATTGTTGATTCGATGCCTTCGAGATGTGCAGCCCATTATCCGTGGCCTGTCTTTGGAAATTATTAGTAATTTGTTGCAATTTATTTGTATTAGGTCTCGTATTTCACAACCTAAATTATATGTATTGAATTAGAAATGCAGCGATATTTGTTTCGGTTTGCCTTTTTGTTCTTATTTGTCTGTGGACTCAGACTTATGGTCAGTAGCATAATAAATAAATAAATAAATAAATAAATACATCTTTCATACAGCACGTGAATGTTAGGAGCTATGTCATAGAGCATGCCGGAGAGGATAAAGCCAAATAATCATCAAACCAAGAAACTGAAGTCCTACACTGATTAACTAAATCCTTTTCATATGTGGAATGTGTAAACAGTTTGTTTTTCAAGTGTTTGGAAGTCAGTTGGTTAAATCTTATCACGTGGCGAAGTATGTTATCCTTTGGATTATGTTCATGCAATTATTGAATGGATTATTATCGTACTCTAATAGTAATACTATTTACAAGTATTTGCTATAATACTTACGTAATAAAGTAGATTTTACAGAAGAAAGTATTCATGTTAAGGATTCATGCATATATATATATTATATATATATATATATATATTGTGTGTGTGTGTGTGTGTGTGTGTGTGTGTGTGTGTGTGTTCCAACATATTTAGTTTGAGTAAGAACCACGAGTAAACAACTCTACAACCTGTTGAGGGATATTCACAATTACTGACTTACCTGTTCGGATTCAGGTTGAGATGATGAAGGCGACTGGAAAGGTAATTGTTGTTGTGGCGGCTGCTGCTGCTGCTGCTGCTGCTGTGGTTGCTGCTGCTGCTGCTGCTGCTGCTGCTGCTGCTGCTGTGGTTGCTGCTGCTGCTGCTGTGGTGGTTGCTGCTGCTGCTGCTGCTGCTGCTGTGGTTGCTGCTGCAGTTGTTGTTGCTGCTTTTGTAAAATTGTTAAAATTTGCTGAATATCCGATGTTAATTTCGTTTCTAAGTTCACCATTTGTCTGAAAGAAAAAATTACACTCGTTGTAAGTGAAAATTACTGTTAAATATTTAGTTACAAAACTTCTTATTTTGTAAAACTGTTACACGAAATCACAATCAACCCATTTGACTTCATTCGCTGAAACCAGGAAGTGGAATTGTGAGAGGAGCGGGTTATGAAGGTCAACTTGAGCCGCGTTATACTTGTATATACTGTGCCAAGCGGAATGGATGTAACGATCTGCATTATGTAAATGTTAGAAAATAACGTTTAAACACACTAGTCTTAATGAAAAACACTGCGTCCATAAAAACTTGAAAAGTTGTTTTAATTCTATATGATGAGTACGTCATTCACAGACGTATATTAAGATAGAATGACACTGAGGTGCGAGACGTGGTACGATTTCCGAGTAGTCAAACACAGCACCAAAACTTTCCGACGTGTTATCGTTGTAATATATATACTATAGCGCGCGCGCGCCATGGAAATCGATACCCTATTCGTTTTACCTATATGAAGATTTAAAATAAAATCATTTCTTAACGTTAATATATTAACATACGAACACTACACCCGAAATGTTAAAATTTGTTTCTACACATTTTTCCCCATAGAAACAATTTTCGTGAATCTTTCGACAACAAGAACGGCCCATCGATTCGCTGATTAAATAAGGCGATGTTCAGTCTAATATTATATAGGTCTGTGGCTTCATTGTTATTTTAATTGGACAGTTAGAAAGTTAGTGAAGTTAAAAAGAAAATTCAGGACTTTGCATTCCAAGTAGCAAAAATTAACATTAAATGTTAGAAATAATTTGCTAACAAACTACAGGGTGGGCCGTAAGTTTCCATACATAGGAAAATTTAAACGTTTGTTTTTATGTTTCAGATACCCTAAGAATATGCGTTTGTAAGATCTTGTTTACTGATGAAGCAAATTTTTACGTCAATGGAGAGGTTAATCGGCAAAACATACGTTATTGGAGTAATGCTAACCCTAACTGGCTGAGTCCGACGAAGATGCAAGGTGCCGGTAAAGTGATGGTGTGGGCCGGGATATGGGGTGACAGAATTATTGGACCAATTTTTGTCAGTGGAAATCTTAATGCCGAAAGGTATCTTAACATGTTGCAAGAAGAGATTTTCCCATCCCTGCTAAACGAGGAAGGTAACTTCCCAGTTTACTTCCAGCAAGATGGAGCTCCACCTCATTATGGTCTTCACGTGCGTCGGTATTTGGATCAGCAGTAGTTTCCGGATGCTTGGATTGGTCGGCGTGGTCCTGTGGAGTGGCCTCCCAGATCCCCAGATCTCACCCCCCTTGATTTCTATCTTTGGGGGCACTTGAAGGCCATGGTGTATCAGGAAAAGATACGAGACATAAATCATCTAAAGGAACGTATCACCAACGCCATTACAAGCATAACGTCAACTGTGCTAATGCGTGTTCATCAACAGTGGGGAACACGTATTGAAATGTGTTTTCAAAACAATGGCAACCATGTAGAGCATATTATATAAATAAAAATGGTTGTCCATAAAAAAATGTTTATTTTTCCTATGTATGGAAACTTACGGCCCACCCTGTATAATAATGGAAACCAGTATACGTGGCTCCGAGTGCCAAAGTACCTTGTTAGCGTGTCTATCCTGGTGTTTAAATGAACGAAATCCGGAAACTTAAAGGAGGGTTGGGCATGGATATCCATGGGCAGCGTTAAGCTCGGGTGCCGCGTGTGTTGCCGATTCCTTCTCTCCGGACTAACAGATTCTGCAACTGAAAAAATGTAAATTTTCATATCAAACTGGTTGTTCGTTTAAAATAAAACGAGAATAAATGGCACTTGTATATAGAACATTAAGGTCAATATCCAGTACAATACTTCGTATTAAATAATGCGAACATGAATTCCCTAAAAAAATAGTATGATAAATGGTTTATTTTATTTTCATTTTAGATGTATAATATGGAAGTAAATTTGAAAGAAAAAGCGAAAGAATGAAAGTCAGTAATTAGTGATTAACTCAAGGAACAAGTTGTACGCAAATTGCTTTTGACATTCTTAAATAATGTTTCTAGAACTGTAAGTTCAAAAACCTCAGAGCATGGCTCAAGGGCCAAAACCACCACGGGAATTTATGGCTTAGGATTCAAACTTCTCAGTTTCGAATCCAAGACCATTAATCCTTCAAAGTACCTCCCTCGTAAGACTTTAACGAGACTTACTTGGCGCGGTGTGCATTAGTAACGGTGCGTCCTCTTTTCCTGGAGGACCGGGTGAGGAACTTCTCGAGGCCGACTTCGACTCTCTTCCTGTCATTCCCAAGGCCGACGTCACACTCGAAAGAGCTCCTACCGAAAGAGAAGTTAAAAAAACAGTTAATATAAAGGAAATATTTAAATAATAATTTCCGATTTGAAAACTATTTAATAGAGAGTGTGTTCCCAAACTAAATATTGAATGAAATAATCAGTTAAGTTTAATAACGTAAAACAAGATGGAAGAAGCAATCCTGATTATTATTATTATTATTTATAATAACTATCGTATCATTCTTTACAATTATCTTATTACGACTCTCTCATTCATCACGACTCTTTAATGCAATTACTTAAAAAAACAACAACAAAATTCAAATTTAAATCCAACCTCCTTTAATTCTATGAAAGTGAAAGGAAACTTGGAATGGATATTAAAAGAGGGGAAAGTATAGCCAGTCAAATCGAAAGGAGAATCAAGGCTATTGGAGCTAAGAATACGGATTAGAATGGCAAAGCTACGTTGCATATGGGTAAGAAATTGGTGGGATAAATATGTAATTACTCTTCATCTCATATATACTCGTATATATAATCTATTTTAATTTTTAGTGTAATGTTATCTACTACAATTTGCTTCAATTTCTTCCGTGATTGTAGAGTGATTGTGCATCTAAAATGCTTATATGCGCTGCAAAGCATTATTATACACAAAGTTTAAATAAAAACACCATATTCCAAAACAAAGTGGCCTCTAATGTACCAGAAAAATAGTCCAAATTTTCTCAAAATGTAGGAGATTGAAACCCGTTTTTTTTTAGTTATATATATATACACAGGGTCCTCAATAAAAGACTGATTCCGGATTGCATATAATTTAAAAACGATCAATCCCTTCTTGAAGACCCTGTATACAAACAAATTTTATCCGAGAGGACGTGTAAATATAGTGAAGGGTAATACTACTTTTTACGCAAGGAGATAAACGAGAAGTGGAACTACTACTGTACAGGGTGTCCCTAAAGTCTGGACACATAGGAAATATCACTATATAACTAACTATATGTTATTATTATTATTATTATTATCTTAAATTCATGCAACTGAGGCCTAAGGTAGGCCCACATCGAATCAGCAACCCTGAGGTAGGACCAAATAGGACCTCCAAGTCCATAAGTTATGGACTTGGAGGTCCTATTTGGTCCGACCTCAGGGTTGCTGATTCGATGTGGGCCTACCTTAGGCCTCAGTTGCATGAATTTAAGATAATAATAATAATAATAACATAGTTAGTGATATTTCCTATGTGTCCAGACTTTAGGGACACCCTGTAGAAGGCCACGTAGGTGAAATACAACCATAAATTCGCCACCACAAAATAAGAACGAAATATTTTGCACTCGAATTTCAAAATTGAAAATTCTGACCATAAACTCAAGTTCTAAAAAATAAAAAATGTTACGAAGAGGAGACCTCTTCAGCACAAGAGTAAAGCATATCTTCAACACTGGTTTTAATTTTTTGTGCGCCAATATAGTTCCTTCTTTTAAACTTCATAACAATCATGTCTTGCGAGTAACTTTTCATAAAATTTTTTTGTTAATATTTCCTAATTCTAATTCATTCGTGTTGGAAGGAATTTCCACTTGATGCGCAACGAAAAATTATGTTATAAAAAATTAAATAATTTTTTTTTAGGATTCATTTAACACACACAATATATATACAGTATATATATATATATATATATATATATATATATATATATATATTTCTTTTCCAAATCTTTTAAGAAGAGAACTTTATCCGACATAAAATGTCAAAAAAAAAAAAAACACTTATTATTCGTTACATTCAGAAAGAAACATGCAACTCTTTTAGAGTAAATATGTAATACTGAAAAATGACTAATTTCTCGTTGATATGCCAAACCAATGCTGAAAAGTTACATTTTTAAAAAGGTACAAAGATTAACAGTCTGATACAATGCAGAAATAGAGGAACGAAAAATTTCAAATGCCATTTGTCGACAACGAATGATAAAAATATATGTACTGGAAATAAAGGAAATCTCTACACGTGCAAAGAAATTTAAATACCCACTTTTTTAAGATATATAAAGTAGACTATAGTCATTAAAGACTGCATAGATAATTTACCTTAGTATATATATATATATATATATATATATATATATAGAGTAATGAATATTGACAAAATTGAAGTAGGTATTTAAAATGACATTAAAAAATTAAGAGAAAGGGAAACAGCTATAAGAGAAAGTACTTGTACAACTATATATATACAGGGTGTCCCATAAGTTCGGTCTCGTACAAAAATTTATTTTAAATAAAATTTACAAAAGTAATACATTAGAACTAAAACAAATGTTCAAATTGAGGTCTTATTTGTTGCAGGCCACGCAATGGCTAATTTGGAAGAGAGTTACAGTGATGAGGAAAAGGCCTCCGGAGGCCTTCTCCTCACCAGTCTAACTCACTCCCATATTAGCCATTGCGCGTTATTCTACCTGCCACAAAAAATAAAAAAAAAGTCCCAAAACGAGACATCAATTTGAACCTTTGTTTTAGTTCTAATGTATTACTTTTGTAAATTTAATTTAAAATAAATTTTCCTAAGAGACCAGAATTATGGGATACCCTGTAGACTTGGTACATCATAGCACGTTAGTACTACTGTACATTGAGCAGAGCCTAATTATAAGCTCGTACGATACAAAATTTAACTAATTTATTTGGAACCCGTGGAGCAGTATTGAAATTAGTGTGAAAAGTCAATTTTGTTACGTTCGAAAAAAAATACTGTATTTTTGTATGTTACGAAAGTGATTATGGAGGTTGTGTATGACCTTCAAATGAAGGTTGTGTATGACCTTCAAATGAAGGTTGTGTATGACCTTCAAATGGAGGTTGTGTATGACCTTCAATTCAAGAAAGTTAGAGTGCATCATGTATTTTCACGAAAGAGGTTTAGTAGTGTCAAATTATAATTTAAAATTTAGTATAATTACGTGTAATTACATGACAGGGGTATAGCTGTATATTTATGAATCGTAATGTATACTGTACACATGTAATGAACATGAATGCAATACATATATATATATATACATACATATATATATATACATATATATATATATAAATATAAATTTTTGCAACATCATACCACCATGTACGAGCTAC